>SKCR01009142.1:0-36876 GCA_019454045.1 Zanthoxylum bungeanum
AATTGAGAGATTGAAAGAATTAAGAATATAGAGATTAATAGAATTGAGAGAAATTGAGTGAGTTTAGAAATTGGTTTAAGGGAGTATTTATATTTTTTTTGATAATTTGACTATTCCAAAAATACCCTCAAATTATAGTTGTTATGAAGGGTAATTTTTGATTTTCTTATTTCTGTTTTAAAAATAAAAAAATTTAATTAATGCCCCATTTTTCTGTTGGACAACGAGACATGGAGTTCAAATTTGAATCCCTCGGTTCCAAATCAGAACCTTATGGTTCCGGTAATCGATCTTGTTCCAAACCGAAACCTTACGATTTCGGTTTGGAACCGTTGGAACCGCTGATTATGAGATTCTAAATTACATTTAACTGTAACCAAATCGGTGGTGACCAATTCAGTTACAGTTCCGATTCGTAATCGTGGCCGGGTCTAGTAGGCTATATGGAAAAATATGGAGTTTTATTTAATAGCTAGATTAATGTAGCTTTTGATTCCTTTCAAAGGATAATATTTATTTTTTTAATTCTAGTAGAGATCCACGAAAAAAATTCAGTCCTAAGTATATAATCGAATTGAAATTGAGATTGGCAAATAATAGTCTAATTCGACTGATTGCCAATTCTATCATTTAAGGAGCTATTTAATACAAACTGAGAACTTATATTTTATTTGTAAAACCATAAAAGGTTATGGGTTTGTTTGTTACCCATTTTAAAGATGGGTGATAATCAATGTTTTCATAACCGAATCGGGGATAGAATCGATTATGTAAACGGTTTAATGGGTTACTAATTCGATCGGTTGAATCGTGTTCAAAAAATAATAAAACTGGCTTACGTAATAAATAATATTATTTAATTAAAAGCTAAAAAATATAGAAAATTAAAAATTAGACCAGTCTAATCAGATATTTACATGTTTTGACCGATTTTTTATCAGACTGATTTTTTACATTTTGTCAGATCAAACTCATGGCTGGTTGTCGATTTAACCGTTGAACAGGGCGATCCGATTATGGAAACATGGGTGATAATCATTTTTCACCCTAATATCTATGCATTTACAGCTCATCCCCTAATTTTAAAATACTCCAACATCCTCTTACGTCAAAAATTCAAGATGATATTCCTAGATGCTAAATAATTAGTATTTTTACATTATTATTAATTCATTAAAAATAATTACATTTATATAAATATAATATAATATAATTATATTTTTATACATAATTATTATTAAACCTAATATTTTTATAGTATATTATTTTATTTAATTATCTTATTAAATATATTTTAATTGCATTTTAGTCTAATTTTATTTAAATGATTCCATGTTTAATTTAAGTAAAATAATATAATGAACGAATAAAATAAAATTACAAATAAAATTTATTAATAAATCAATAATTGGTATTTAAAAAATCAATTTTATAAAAATAAAGCTCAAAATTCTATAGAGAATATACAAGAGAAGACGATTTAATTTTCTTTTCTTTTAGCCGTTTAAAAAATTTATTTGAGTGATGTTAATTAATATTTTTTGTTAATTAATTTAAAAAACCTTTCATAATATTTGACATGATGACATGTTAGATTGGGAATACAATATTTAAAATATCCCCCTCTCAAAAAACTTAATTGACAAAAAAGTATTAATTAAAAGATAAAATAAAAAAAAACAGCTAAAAAAATTCATCAAATCTACTTCTCTCATATATTCTCTATAAATTTTGAGTTGTATTTTTTAAAATTATTTTAGGAAAATTGATTGTTTTTACAGTTTATTTTGATCTATTAATAAATTAATAAATTTCATAATAATTTTAATAGAAATATTTATATATTTATATTTTAAATTATATTAATGAATTAATAATGATACAATATAAAATAAAATCACCAATAAAAAAATAATGGATTTATATTTGAGTGATGTTAATTAATAATTCGATAAAGTTTAAATTCATTTTTCATTCTCTGATCTCTATTAAAAATTCAAAACTCAAGTGTGAAGTTAAATAAAATTACTTAAAAACCAATGAGAATCAACGTTTAAAAGAAGTAATAACGGTAGTATTATAGAGTAAGCAAACCCTAATCCGTAATCAAGAAACAGTTAAAGATACGTAAACTGTTACTAGTCCAGCAAGTGGATAAAAGAATCTAGCCAAACCTATCATGCAACCAAAGGAAAGAAAAAAGTAAGAGAGAGAAATAAATTAAAGAAACAGAAAGCGTGCTTTTCTTTGCTTTTCTTTTCTTGATAATGAATTTAAGTATATATATTTAAGAACAAGAAAGAAAAACAAATAAAGGAAAGCATTAACATTAATTGAGCCATAACAAAGAAGAAGAATAGAAGCAGCAGGAGGAGAGCTAATAATAATGAAATATTATTATTATTATTAAAATTAAAAATATTATGTTGGTTTTGTTTGTTATGCGAGCAGCTGATTTTTCCGTTCTATTTCTTTTTCTGCTTTTAATACTCATTTTGCCTCGCATTTAATTTCTTTCATTAATTATTGACACTTTAACTTGTTTTTGTTGATTTTTTTTTTCAAGTGGGGTTTATTTATAAGGGAAGAAAGATTTAAGTTTTAGGGTTATCTTGGTGTTGTGTGTGTGTGTGTTTTTTAATATGATAGAATCGATATTTGGATGCATTATTGATGAATTTGGGATCAGTTAAGGATTTTATTTATGGGTTTTGTCTTTATAAATAATTTAATTCGTGTTGTTTGAAAAATCTTGATGTTGTAAGATTTGGTGTAAATAATTTTTGATTTGTGAATCTTTGTTTATGTTATTGCGTGTGTTGATTTCTTCCTCCTGTGATTATATTTTGGGAATCTTTGGAGGATTTTTATTTCTTTTTTACACCCATTTTAGTTTTAAAAAAAGGGGAAGTGAAAAAAAAAAAAACAAAATCGATTGTAACCCCATTAAAACATACCCAAATCATCCACTATTTTTGTTGTGGGATTTGTTATGTTTTAATTGTTTTACCATTATACAAGATTTGAGGTAAAAAAAAAAAGGTAGGTTTTTGTTGCCTTTGAAAAGAAAAAGAAATATTGTATTAGGAGGAGGAGGAGGAGGAGAGTTGGTTATACAAATTTTGTTGGGTTTTTGTTGTTCTATGGGAATACCTGATAGTTCACTACTAGATCTGATAGAAAAGGTTAGGTCTTGGATTTCTTGGGGGAGCAAGTAATTTATAGTCTGTGCCCGGGAACTTTGAGATGCCTGAGAACGGTTGCAAAATGTGTTGCGAGTGCAAGGCAAAGTTCAGTGAATCTTGTAATGGTTACCTTTGCCAAAGTTGCAGTTGTTGGTTATGTGGGAGATGCAATCAAAGAAATGATAGGGAGAGTACCAAGTCTTGCAAGTTTTGCGATGGGATTATTGTATGCTGGAGGAAGTATGGTGAGAAAGTGCATCCTTTTGTTTCTCTCCGAGAAAGCCCTGAGCCACCATCTCTGAGTTTTAGTACTGAGAAAACTGATTATTCTCGGAAAAGTGAATTGGTTCAGAGTGATCATCTTGTTCACTATCTTGAATCCCAAGATTGTGGATACTATTCCGACGCAGAGACCAGCCGGAGCCAGAGTATGACATCATTTAGTGCTCACCCACCTCCAGTATCTGTTTGTCGCTCTCCCAGCAGGTAATCTCCTATTTGTATGGTGGTAGCAATGCATTAGCATGGCAACCAATAAGTTTAATGCTTTATAATGGAAGACAGCCTTTAGTATTATTGAATTTACATTTGTTCTCCTTGTTTGCTGATGAATGTTTAATCGTGTATTTATTATCTTAATGCAGGAGTGACAAAGAAGAGGCAGAGGATTCTGGGAAGCACTTTTTAAGTCCATCTAGTGAGTATTATCAGGGTATTTCAGATATAGATTCAAGTAGTATCAGTGCCCGACATGAGTTTTACAATTTTAAGTCAGTGGGATCAATTCCCTCTGACAGCCCCTCTAGGAATAATTTTACTTATAGAGCTGGGCATTCTATACAGCATGGGCAAGTGGGTAGCCCGTTGTCTCAGAATGACTGTCCATTCGATAGAGAAAGCATGGTTCTTTTAAAAAGGCCTGTGACGGGGAGTGAGGATCCAGAGAATACTGATGATTTCTCTGATGATCAATCAATTGTTCGGAACCAAGATGATCAGTCACAAAAGCCATTAGATTTTGAAAATAATGGTCTGATCTGGCATCCTCCACCACCTGATGGTGAAAATGATGAAGCGGAAAGTAATTTCTTTTCATTTGATGATGATGATGATGATATTGGGGACTCAAGTGCCATGTTCTTTTCCAGTAGTAGTCTTTCTAGTATGTTTCCAGCGATCGAGAAGCAGAATCAGGGTAATAAAGAGCCTCTTAGAGCTGTGGTACAGGGGCATTTTAGGGCTCTTGTCTCGGAGCTGTTACGAGCTGAGGGTATCAAACTGAGGAAAGAGGATGGTGATGAGAATTGGCTTGGGATAGTTACAACTATAGCTTGGCAGGCTGCAAATTTTGTGAAACCAGATACTAGCAGAGGAGGCAGTATGGATCCCAGTGATTATGTAAAGGTCAAATGTATTGCAACAGGAAGTCCAAATGAGAGGTATAATATGTTTTGTTTCTTTCAGGTATTTCTTTTCCTAGTTCTGCAAATCCTCTGATCGTATGGGTTCATGCCACCTTAAGAAAGTTTTAATTTTTTTCTTCGTATTTTCAATTTTTTTTTTTTTTTTTTGCAGCACGTTCATTAAGGGAGTAGTTTGTACAAAAAATATAAAGCACAAGCGCATGACATCGCAATACAAAAATCTGAGATTACTTATTTTAGGAGGAGCACTCGAATATCAGAGAGATCCAAATCAGTTGGCATCTTTTAATACATTACTGCAACAGGTTTTTTTCTTCTTTCTTTTTCGGAGCTTTTGTTTAATTATACAAATAGATTAAATTTATCCAGTGAAGTTTGTAACTTTTTAACTTTTATTCTTTTTCTTCCCTGGAGTAGGAGAATGATCATCTCAAGATGGTAGTTTCAAAGATAGAGGCCCTTCGCCCAAATGTTCTGCTGGTGGAAAAAAGTGTTTCATCATATGCCCAAGATTTACTCCTAGCAAAGGAAATTTCATTAGTGCTCAATGTGAAAAGGCCATTACTGGAGCGGATAGCCCGGTGTACGGGTGCTCTTATAACTCCATCAATTGATAATGTTTCCACAACACGACTAGGACACTGTGACCTGTTCAAGTTAGAAAAAGTTTCCGAAGAACATGAGATATCTAACCAATTCAACAAGAAGCCATCAAAAACATTGATGTATTTTGAAGGGTGTCCTAGGCGTTTAGCTTGCACGGTAGTATTTTTATATTCAAATTTGTCATTTTTATTGTTGGTTTTGAATTTTGGAGATTATTTGGTACAATATTTGCAGCCTCTTTAACTACATAGACCATCACTGGAACAAATATTCATCTTCTTTGCTGTTTTGGGATATAGCTACATTCCCTGAATATCTCTCTCTTTTTCAATAATGCCAGAGTAGCATTTGTTCGCCTTTTATTTTAACCCACATTATACAAACATTTTGCTTCTTTATGTGAGTGTAAGATTTTATTGTTGAATGTATAAAGATTTTTCAGAATTTGGTTGTCTCATATCCGATTGTTGTGGATCTCTTTCTAGGTCCTTCTGAGGGGTAAATGTCGGGATGAATTGAAGAGAGTTAAACACGTTGTTCAGTATGCAGTATTTGCAGCCTATCACTTATCCCTTGAAATTTCTTTCCTTGCTGATGAGGGTGCTACTCTGCCTAAAATGAGGTTGAGCCATTCTATATCTAATCCAGAGAGGGTTATGGCTGATAATGCCGTTTCTGCTATCCCCAGTTCCAAGGTTGCCACCTATTACCAAGATGTAGCTGATGACTCTACCCGAGATGATGTATCTGTGAGTCTCAGACTGGAGCATGGAAAATTGGAATCATTGTCTGGGCATCTTGATCATAGTTTTGTTTCTTCTGTTCCTGTTTTCTTGGATCGTAGGTGTGGAGATGGATCCACTGATGCCTGCAATGATAATTTAGAACCTGATATGGGTTTGGATTTTCATTCTTTTAATGAATGTAAGGATTTGAAGGAGCCCATAGTCGATTCTTTCGATGCTTTGCAACCAGAATTGGAAGAAATCTTGGGTCAAGAGGAGAGGCAGCTTGGGTCGAGTCATGAGTTGATGAAATTTGAATGGGTTAATGAAGCTGAAGCATCCAGTGAATACTTCTCAGCTGCTGACACTAACGAGAGCATATTGGTGTCATTTTCAAGCCGTTGTGTGCTTAAAGGAAATGTATGTGAACGCTCTCGGCTCCTGCGCATAAAGTTCTATGGTTCTTTTGATAAGCCACTTGGGAGATACCTGCATGATGACTTGTTTGATCAGGTAATGCATTTCAGGTTTTCTTTTAAATTTTGGTTTATTTCCTTGTTTGTTGTGGGATCTTATGAACTGATAGGATTTTTTGTTTGTTTGCCAGACATCTTGTTGTCGATCTTGTAATGAGTCAGCTGAAGCTCATGTCCTATGTTATACCCATCATCAGGGGAATCTGACAATTAATGTTAAATGTCTTTCCTCTGTAAGGTTACCCGGGGAACGAGATGGCAAGATATGGATGTGGCACAGATGCCTAAGGTGTGCTCATACAGATGGAGTCCCTCCAGCAACTCGTAGAGTGGTAATGTCAGATGCTGCCTGGGGACTTTCTTTTGGAAAGTTCTTGGAACTTAGCTTTTCAAACCATGCAACTGCCAACCGTGTTGCAAGCTGTGGTCATTCCTTACAGAGAGACTGCTTACGTTACTATGGGTAAATGCTGCTAAGAAAAAACAATTTTTTAGTGTCTTGTTGGTGATTACTGAAATACTTTATTTGACAGGTTTGGGAGCATGATTGCATTCTTCCGCTACTCTCCTATAGATATTATTTCTGTCCATTTACCCCCTTTAGTACTCGAATTCAATGGCTTCGTGTGCAACAGGAGTGGATAAGAAAAGAGGCAGAAGAGGTGATTGCCTGAGTTTGGGATTGTTTTTTCATGACTGCGTTAGGCTCATGCTGGACGTTGAAACTAAATTTGCTAATCACTAAATGCTAATTGACATTCTTTCCTTTCAACAGCTTATGGTTAAGATGGAAACCTTGTATGCTGAGATATCTGATGTACTTGAAGGCATGGAACAGAGAAGTAATTCCGTTGGATCTGAAATGTCAGATACAACTGATTTGATGAGCCACGTCTTGGAACTGAAAGATCAGCTAAAAAGAGAGAGGGATGATTACATAGTAAGCATACTTCCTGCATTAGTCCATTAATTTCTGTTACTAATTTTCATTCCAGAGAACCTTCGAAACTGCATGCAGAAAATCAAATTCTCATTAATATTTTATACAATAAACTAGTGAGTTTGTCTGTTCTAATTACTCTCCCTGCAAACACAGGGTTTGCTACAACCAGTAGTCATGGAAACTTCAGAACCGGGTCAGACAGCTCTGGACATTCTAGAACTAAACCGGTTGAGGGGTGCCCTTCTCATTGGTGCACATACCTGGGATCGTCAGCTTTATTCATTGAACTGTATCCTTAAAAAAGGTTCTATTGCCAAAGCAACACAAGGAAATGCATCTTATGCCCAACTGATCGAGTCAAGAACTGATTTGTATTGTAAGGACAGTAAGCTTGACTGTGATCATGAGGAAAAAGTGTCTGGATCTTTAGAATCACAAGAGTCTCCTGCAACTGATTTACACTTGCAGCAGGAAGTGGAGCTTAATTTACCAACCTCGGAATCTTTTGGTTCAGAGAACTTCAAGTTAACCTCATTCTTTCATAACATAGAGGAGGATGTACATTCAGATGGGGAAATTACATCCACTCTGTCTGAGAGAATAGATTCTGCATGGACAGGTACTCATCAAGTAGCTCCACTTGCATCTCAGAATGATGGCCCCCAAGCTGGTTTTGTCGGGCAGATAGGTAAAATCGATAAACTTCCATTTAAAAGTCTAACTTTGCCGGCTAGGGTTCACTCGTTCGATTCCGCATTAAGATTCCAGGAAAAAATGGCGAGAGGGTTGCCCCCCTCTTCATTGCATTTGTCATCAACTAGATCCTTTCATGCTTCTGGAGATTACAGGAGTATGGTAAGAGATCCCGTTTCCGATGCAATGACTTACTCCCAACTATTGCTATTGGAGGAACAGAAGGTAAATTTGACACTAAGCTCCACGCCCTCATTTATCTCCTCTGCTTCTCGTATGGCTGAAGGGGCTCGGTTCTTGCTTCCTCAAAGAAGCAATAATGATGTAGTTATAGCTGTTTTTGACGATGATCCTACCAGTGTCATAACTTATGCTCTTAGTACCAAGGAATATGAGGACTGGGTTGCTGATAAGTTGTATGAGCATGATGGACGTTGGAGTGCTGGTGAAATTCACAAAGAAGGGTCTGCAGTTTCCACCTTTTCAACCTGGCAGTCGTTTGGCTCTCTGAACTTGGATTATATCCACTATGGCAGTTACGGATCTGAAGACGCTTCATCATCCGTAGGTAATTTGTTTACAGATCCCAAAAAGTCACCACATCTATCAATTTCTTTCAGTGATGAGTCTTCAAGCGCTGGTGGCAAAGTGAAGTTTTCTGTCACCTGTTATTTTGCGAAGCAGTTTGACTCTCTTAGAAAGAAATGCTGTCCTAGTGGAGTGGATTTTGTGCGTTCCTTGAGCCGCAGTCAGAAATGGAGTGCACAAGGGGGGAAAAGCAATGTCTATTTTGCCAAGTCATTGGATGAGAGATTTATTATAAAACAAGTCAAAAAGACTGAGTTGGAATCCTTCGAGGAATTTGCACCAGAATACTTTAAATACTTGACTGATTCCCTTAATTCCCGCAGTCCAACTTGCCTTGCTAAAATTCTTGGTATTTATCAGGTTAGGCCTTTTCTTTGATTTGTCTATATATCCATGCACACAGCCACACTCATGTGTTGGGGGTTGGGGTGAAATATATAAGATCTCACAAGTTATAATTCTTACTTAATTTGGTGGCAGGTCTCTGTAAAACACTTGAAAGGTGGCAAGGAAACAAAAATGGACTTGATGGTAATGGAGAACCTCTTTTTCAGGAGAAGTATCTCAAGGGTCTATGATCTTAAGGGCTCTGCGAGGTCCCGATACAATCCAGATACTACAGGAACAAACAAGGTACTGTTGGATTTGAATCTTTTAGAAAATCTACGAACAGAACCCATATTTTTGGAAGCAAGGCAAAGAGAAGCCTAGAGAGAGCCATATGGAATGACACATCATTTTGGCGGTATGTTTTCTTTTAGCATCTTATCAATTGAATCTATGCATAGTTGCATACTGGTCCTAGAATTTGGCCTGAAGTTCCCTTAAGAATTTTGTCTGTTGTGTTTTACATGAAAGGTTGAAAGTTTTTGCAGTTCCTTAAATGCCTTTTTATTTTTTTCATTATGATTTATTTTTTTCTTGTTTCTTTTTCTTACCTGCATATGCAGTCTGCTGATGTTATGGACTACTCATTGCTGGTTGGGGTGGACGAGGAGCGGAAGGAGCTGGTATTAGGGATCATTGATTTCATGAGACAATATACATGGGACAAGCATTTGGAAACATGGGTTAAGGCAAGTGGTATCCTTGGAGGTCCAAAGAATGCTTCCCCTACGATCATTTCTCCCAAACAATACAAGAAAAGATTCCGGAAAGCGATGACAAGCTATTTTCTCACAGTACCAGATCAATGGTCTTCATGAAACGCAACATTGCATTCATTTTCAATCACACGAAATATTTGTTCAGTAGTAACAGCTTACCAAATTATAATTGCAGATAAATTATAGGGGGAGAGAGAGGGGTCCCTACTTACCTTTTTTTTTTTTTGTTCTTTGTAGAATAAAATATTTAGATTTTGTGCATAAGTAGCCCAAACAAAAGGGCTTAATATATTGAGAGAATAGAAGAGCTCTTTGTACATCTTTTTCTCTATGTGCAAAGGTCACAATTGTTAGTTTACTTAATGTATATATAAACAAAGCCTCATAGAAAGTGATTAGAAGAAGTATTCATTCATATTCTCTTTGCAATTTCTAAGCTAATGTATGAGTGTGGGGTCGGAAATAGGCAAGGTAATACACTACTTCCTACTCACTATTTTTGTGGAACTTCTGTGGGGGTTTTTTGGGCTAATTTTCTTGGGAACTAAGGATTATTGTGAGTAAAGATGATGTCTGAAGTAGTAAACGAAGAGAATAAGGGTCGTGATGGGAACCCTGTTGTTCGGAAGAAAGGGCAGCGAAGTAAGGACACAGTGAATGAGATTGGTGCCATTGTGGCTAGACTGGCTGATGGCATGGATGATGCTAGAGATAGGCTTGATAGGATGAAACAGAGGTTGGAGAGTTTTGAAGCTTGATAAAGTGAAACAAGGTGTTGACGGTTGATTTTGGTCTCAGGGCAATACGGGAATATCACCTCCGAGGGAATCCTCCTTTAATAGTGAATTTGTTTGGTTATGGGGGACCAAAAGCAAATTTAGCGAGAGACAGATAAACACGCTAATCGACAAAGAAATTTAACGTGGTTCGGTGGATTTTGGATCCGACCTACGTCCACGGACAAAAACAGGATGGTACTTTTATTACTTCAATACTCTTCTCAGATCTTTTGTGTTTACAAGTCAGAGCTTGATGATTCTGATCACTTATTTTTTTGATGCCCCTTACACATATTCTGCCCTCCTATTTATAATACTACAGAAATCAGACTCCTATTTGCATAAGAAATCCTAGTTGAACTCAGTCTTCTCCTCTTGTGAGGATTTCTAATCCAACGTTACTTTCTCTTTTCTTATTCCTTCTTGGATTCTGACTTCATTTCCTTGTGAGAGTAGGATAATTTGTTTATCTTATCTGCAAGAATAGGGGGTGTCATCATCTTGAGCATCTCTCGCCATCCTAACCTCCCGCCCTGAAGATATCCGGTACCAAGAATTCCCCTTCATCCGACCTTAGGGACCGTCCCCAATCCCCAGTGGCCCAGAACCAGAGATCTTTGAAATTCTTATTGGAGTCAGGGAGCTTTTGGACGACGTTTGACGAGCTGTCATAAGCGGAAAGGTAATACCATCCGTGGTACGACCTAGGATTGGCCTTCAGCCGGTATAACCTCTTCACCTCTTCAAGAGAAGGCTCGCCGAGTCCTGCCCGATGCCAAGCTACATACAACCCGGCCAAAATCCTCCAACTGTTTAGACTCAACTGACAAGGAGCGATCTCCATCTCGGCCAGCATCCAAGCAAAGTAAGGTTGAACCGGCAGCCGCAGCCCACACTCAAAAAAGGCAGGAAGGAGTGCCACCGAGCCCTCGTCAGGTTGACTAGCGCGATCCATCGGCCCGGGAATTTCAAGAGCGATATCTATCGGAATATCATATCGCTGTCGAAGAAGTGCGAGGTCATCTTCAGTTATCTTGGAAGGAGGGTTCATATCCAGAGCCGACGAGCCAAGATCACCGGACTCTGGATCCTTCCGAGGAACCCTTTGATGGTAAGAATCTTGTTCGATCTCAGAAGGAGTAGGGGTAGTATCAAGGTCTTCTACACTGGGTGCCCCCGAGCCCGAGGAGAGCTCTTCAGCAGAGGGAGTTGAGGGTTTTAGCAGGATTTTCAGGGGAAGAACTGTTGTCAGACATCCCTGACATCCGAAAAACAAAGAAGGAAGGGGAAGTCAGTCTATAACTAAGAAACTACTCAGGTTTCTTCCGTCTTAGCTAAACATGTGGGGTTCTAAAAGTGCCCTAAAGCAAAATCCAACAGAGCCTTAAGTCGTTCCCTAGCAACATTCAGAAATAACAGATTCACAACACACAACAGCGAAGAGGTCGTTCAGAAGACTTACTTGTTCTTTTCGGAAAAGTTAAAAGTTGTACAGTCCTGTTTGCCCGTCCCTTATGTTCATAGGTCACGACAGAGAGAGAGAGGAAATCAACGGTTGAAAGGAACTCCAAAAGCACCGAGATCGAACGGGTCACGTTTGAAGCAGAGTTTACAGGTAGGAAGGAAAATTGCCAAAAGGATTGCACAGTGAAAAACCTCGTCCTCTTATAGTCATGATCAGGACGCTCGTAGCCGTTGGATCAAAATAAGAAACCCGGATGAACGCCAAATGTCAACCGCAAAAGAGGTCTGCCAAAATTAAACAGACGGTTGAGATCAGCACGCTGTGAAAATGCTTCTACACGGTCGATTCGCTTCCTTTTTTGGCGGGAACCCAACGGATGTTTGACAAGTGTCAAAACTAGAAGAAACCCTAAAAACGATTTGATGGGCATTTAAACAGACATGACTGTTGCGCGTCTAAAAAAAAGGCGTTTCAAAAGAGGCGACGCAACATATTGATTCCACACCAGGTCGACCCCAACAGATTTAAATCGGCACACCATCTTTATATAGTTCCCGGCACCAACTTGCACACTCGTTGGAACCGAGAACTAGGGGACAGATGTTGATGGTGTTTTCAGGCACTATGATACTTAAAACAGCACGACGAGGACAGAAGGGTAATTCCCTGCTTGGTTGAGATCATTAAACCCAACCCGACCACTTTGCAGTAAAAGGACAAAACACCTTACGATTTCAGACCGACCACACAGATATATACCGAGCACTTTATGACCGGCTACCGATCACTTGGGGTCAGATAGCCGGACACTATCAGGTCGACAACATCATTCTCAGCATAAAGGATTATCATGACCGACCTCATGAAGACCGACCAGCTGTTGTGTGTTGTGAATCTGTTATTTCTGAATGTTGCTAGGGAACGACTTAAGGCTCTGTTGGATTTTGCTTTAGGGCACTTTTAGAACCCACCTGTTTAGCTAAGACGGAAGAAACCTGAGTAGTTTCTTAGTTATAGACTGACTTCCCATTCCTTCTTTGTTTTTCGGATGTCAGGGATGTCTGACAACAGTTGAGTTCAACTAGGATTTCTTATGCAAATATGAGTCTGATTTATGTACTATTATAAATAGGAGGGCATAATATGTGTAAGGGGCATCAAAAAAATAAGTGATCAGAATCATCAAGCTCTGACTTGTAAACACAAAAGATCTGAGAAGAGTATTGAAGTAATAAAAAGTACCATCATGTTTTTGTCCGTGGACGTAGGTCGGATCCAAAATCCACCGAACCACGTTAAATCTCTTTGTCGATTAGCGTGTTTATCTGTCTCTCGCTAAATTTGCTTTTGGTCCCCCATAACCAAACAAATTCACTATTGAAGGAGGATTCCCTCAGAGGTGATATTCCCGTATTGCCCTGAGACCAAAATCAACCGTCAACACAAGGGTTTAGGTTCCATATGAAAAAAATCCCCTATTTAGAATACCTTTCTTTAGAGGTTCCCTATGAGAATTCCATATGAGGAGAGATGCGGCATGGAACAGAGCCAAGCCATTATGAATAAGTGAGTCGAGTATCTCAATCAATTGTGTACAGATTATGACTATCACACCGACGCTCTTGCGGATAGCACCAAAGCTCCACTCTTTGTTCCTTTCAAGCCTCAAAAGAGAAGAAATGTATGGATCACGAGGATTTGGAAGTCAAGTTAATGCGGTTTTTTAACACCTTGGCGCGAGTTTGAGTGAGGTGCACGTACTGGCTGAAAGTGCAAAGGACGATATGGCAGTGTACAAAAAGGCGGTGGTAGCCCACGCACATAGCACCAATGCTAGTGGTGTGGAGCCAAGAGTTGAGTCTCCAAGGTGATGAGAACTTGCCTGGAACAAGCCATGCAAACACACGCGAGATTGAAATCGTTCCCAAGAAAGCCAAGACAGTTCGGGTTGAAACTCTAAAGAACAAGCCACGTGAACCTATAGTGCTAATGGAGGCACCACAAAGGATTAACATACCTTTAATAAGCCAAAATCAGTGAGAACATGTTGATGGTTTCTCGAAGTTCACGAAAATACTATATTTTTATTAAAAGATATGTTCTTTTTTCATTACAATGAATATTGTCACTTTAAATAGGTGGTTAACTATAATTCTACCTGAACATAATAAAACCATAGTAAAATAAACCCAATAACACAAAATCCTTTAAATTTTCATCATGGGCTTTTAATTTTAATTAAAGTTCCGTCCAACATTTAAACATCACATTGTTGGACAATTATGACCCATAGTATCACTATTTGTACAGAACATGGTGTTGTTGTACAAATTAACTATGTGACAAAGGAAATTGCTCTTTTATAATTTGTAATTGGATTACCGGATATATAAATGATAAAAGTCCATATGATTAGTTCCGGATTAATAAGATATGAGACAGTATTAATCCACTAAGGTTTAATCATTAAAAATCCCTACTCGTAGTATTATCGAGACTGGACATCGATAATGCGGAATAGACTAGTATTGCACTTGTGCGCGTTGTAGGAGCATAACTGCATAGTTCTCATATATTTAAGTATTGGATACTTATGCAAGTGTAATTGGAGGTTGTGTTTACCGATGGTACGGAAACAGCTTCGCTCTGGATAGACCCCTCAGAATTCCATTGGTAGTATGACTATGTGTCTATGGAAGTCCGAATCAGGGTAGGTGTATTTGGTCTTAACCTGAGACTTGCATCGTTAATACTTGCGACAATCAATATACTTTGGTTTTGGTCGTCCGGGACTTTAACAGGTTCTGTGTACGCCTCTTCTGGGTATATTGAGAATCGTAGTGTATTGGGTGTGATGTCAAGATGGAAGTATCACTTCACTCATATGGAGATGATGATCACGTAGGATACGGAACTAGTACTCTTTAGTACTGCAGTCATCGGGATAATATGACTAGGTCATGTTTATCCGATTATAGAGACTAGTTACCAGAGATCCGATATATGCGGGGCAGACACAATTCCAGCCTCAGGCCTAGCATGTGACATTCGATACTGGATCGTAATACGCAATACTACGTATACTACGCCTGACATAGATTATATATTCCTTTAAGAATATTTCTAGAGAATTGGGTAGGCACGGTACTTCGCTAGAAGCCAACCATGTCTCGTAAATCGGTAAAAACATAGTACTAGTACGTACGTGTTTGGATAGTCCGACGATCGGATTTACTGCCAACATATCCAGGGATCTCATGGGTCACTTCCCGAAGATTCACCGATGATGTATGATTCGAACATAATTAATCTAGGATTAATTACGGAGAGATTTTATCTAGGATAAAATACTATTGAAGTGAGAGAACGATTAATTTGCAATTAATCGATAAAATAATATATTCGATATATTAAAAGAAATTAGATTTCGACGCAGAATTAAAATTGGATTTTAATTCGGGCAAACGAATTAATTTAGAATTAATTCGCAAGCGACGTGAATAGTAATTTTGCTAGGCATAATTATTTAATTAAATTTGATTTAATTACGTTGCGCTCCCATTAACCTTCTTATATACATAAGAATCATCTTCTTTTTGAATGAAATCATATTCTTTTATGATCTTATCAAAACAATGGTTTCAAGAATGCGATGCTTGCTTTAATCCATAAATAGATCGGTTTAACTTGTAAACCTTGTTTACGTGTCTTGGTACGACAAAACCATCAGGTCGTTGCATATAAACATCCTCCAAAAAGTTTCCGTTAAGGAAAGCGGTTTTGACATCCATCTGCCATATTTCAAAATCGAAATATGCAACAATAACAAGCATTATCCGAATGGATTTAATCAGGCAACGGGTGAAAAAGTTTCATCATAATCGACACCTTGTCGTTGGCGATATCCTTTAACTACAAGCCTAGATTTGTACGTTTGTATGCTGCCTACCATTTCTGTCTTCCTTTTGAAGATCCATTTACAACCAATAAGCTTAATGCTTTCTGGTACATCAACTAGTGTCCAAACTTGGTTGGCATACATGGAATCCATTTCGGACTTCATGGCTTCTTGTCATAAAATGGATTCGATACCTTGTATCGCTTCTTCAAATGTAGCCGGTTCATCTTCCTCAATAAGATTAATGTCTACATGAGGTGAGATTAGAAACCCATACCTCTCAAGTTATTTTTCGAGTCTCTCCGACTTACGCGATTCTTGTGTATCAGAAGATTGTGGAAAAATCTCATCTCTGATGGACTGTTCGTGTTCCGTGAGGGGGTCGGTGCCAGGAACAGTATCACTTCGATTTTCATCGAGTTCTACTTTCTTCCCACTTACCACTGCATTCATGAATTCCTTTTCTAGGAAAACCGCATGAAGAGCAACAAATATTTTGTTCTCTTGTGGGTTCTAGAAATAATATCCTTTCGTTTCATTAGGATAACCTACAAATAGGCACTTATCCAATTTGGGTTCTAGTTTGGTACTATCCAAACATTTAACATATGCCTAGCATCCCCAAATCTTCAGGAATAAGAAACCTGATTTCTTTCCTGTCCATATCTCATATAGTGTCTATTCAACAGACTTTGATGGAACCTTATTCAAAATAAGTATTGCATTGTTTAATGCGTATCCTCATAAGGAAATCGGTAGCTCTGTGCGACTCATCATTGACATTACCATGTCCAACAAAGTTTAGTTTCTCCGTTCGGACACACCGTTCAATTGAGGTGTTTCGGGAGGAGTCCACTGTGAAAGAATACCATATTCTTTCAAGTAATCTTGAAACTCATTGCTTAAGTATTATCCACCACGGTCCAATCGCAATGTTTTAATACTTTTTTCCGTCTGTTTTTCTATTTCGTGTCGAAACTCTTTGAATTTCTCAAAATTTTCTGACTTGTGTTTCATAAGATACACATAACCATAGCGCGGTGCATCATCCGTAAAGGTTATGAATTATTCATATCTACCTCTAGCCTAGCTAGACATGGGCCCGCATACGTCACTATAAACGAGGGCTAACAGCTCGGTGGCACGTACACATTTACCACTAAAATGTGTTTTAGGCATTTTGCCTAACAAACAAGATTCGCGGACATAATATGAATTATGTTCAAATCCGTCCAAGTATCCATTCTTCGAAAGTGTGGATATACGAGTTTTGTTAATGTGTCTCAGACTATAATGCTACAAATAAGTCTCATCCGTTTTACTCAATTTGAGATTTTTGTTTGTCATGTTATATGTTTGAGATTCGTTTATATTCAAAATATAAAGACCATTATTCACATCTGTTATACATATCAAAATATCATCCTTATAAACAAAACACCAAGTGTTCTGAATACAAAGGTATACATGCATCGGTTTAAACTAGATACAGAGATAATATTCCTAGTCAAACTAGGTACAAAATAACAGTCGCCTAATGTATGTACATGCCCTGAGGGAAGATTCAAAGCATAGGTGCCAATGGCCAAAACAACGACTTTTGTCCCATTTCTGACTCGCATGTCGATCTCCCCTGAAGTCAGTCTCCTGCTAATCTACAAATCCTGCACATCAGTAAATATGTGAGTACCACATCCAGTATCAAAAATCCAGTTTTTAAAACTAGTAGCAGACATGTTTATTTCAATAACAAACATACCTAAAACCAGAGCCTTGCCCGCTTTCGCTTCCAACAGTCACGCTTCCAGTGACCCCGTTTGCCACAGTGTAGGCAAAAGTCTTGGGATTTGTCCTTTGTCTTCCCAGAAGACTGTGATGATTGAGCCTTGTGTAGGCATTGCATTTTTGCATATCAGCCCAATGATGAGCCTCAAATGGAGGCATTACTTTTTAGTTGCGGAAGTTGCGGGAAGCGGTCGTCGGAAGGGAAGGGTCAAGAATTGACATTTTTATTGGATTTGGTTCGCTTGTTCAAGCTTCGGGTTCGTTCATTCGGTCTCAGTTTTGAATTTACCCAACCCTCATTCACGTGTAATACACAGACACAACAAAAATAATTTCCCTCATTTCACGCCCATTCCAACAAAACCAAAACCACCAGGCCCACAAACACCATTTCTTCCTTTACAAATTGTCATAAACCCCACACATTTTCAAGATTCCCATGACCCACGCCCATAATGCCACATTTTTCCCAAAAATAAACAAAAGACACACACTAAGCAACAGAACCACAAGGAACCCATGCACTGCACTTAACAAGCCATACAACCACCCATACAAATCATCTCACCCATACACTGCCAGATATCTCTTCACGTAACAACCCATAACCACCCATCCCTCTCCGAACTCATCACTCACGTGAATCACAAAGAAAGCCATCCCTCCATTAATTCAGGTGGAAACTGCCTTTAACTGCACCCACGCACATACCCCAAACGGAACCAGACATTAGGCCTCTTCACCAGCCCTTTGTTCACGCCCACAGCCATAGAGGTAGACCCTTCAACCATGTAAACCCTGGATCATTCACGCCTGGAGGGGGAGACGCACCATTGGAGGCCAAAAGCCATAAGCCATTATTCACGCACCATCTTTGATCATCTTCATGCCATTAACGCCACTTCACTGCACTTCATGATTCGGCCATGACACACCATATCATCAACAACACAACAGCCCCTTTGAACTAGTTTCTCATTCACGGCACATAAGCCCTTCAAGCCATTTTGGTACTGCCGAGCAAACCTCACACTCTTAACAACTCCTAGAGTTCACTGCCCTGAAGCCTTCACTGCCCATCAACGCAAAGCCTCACGCTCACTGCCCCTTGTTCACTCACTCAGCACACATTGATAAAAGACTAAGTATTCTAGAGACCTCTCAAACAACCCTCTATCTCTCCAAGACGCATGACCTTCACAGTCCCTTCACCAACCCAACTTAGCTCCTATCTTCATCCTCCATGCACACACGTCCCAGCAGCCCCTGGAAGCCTTCAGTTTCTCGGTAAATAACAGCCCTTATCTCATCTCATTCGGCCACTGCACAAACTTGCACTCTCCATGCACACACGCCCCTTGCAGAAAACTCGCACCATTTTGAGAAGAAACCATCACGCCTAATAGCCCAAACACCTAGCAACACACTGCCTCACCACCTCACAGCCCCCTAGCCTCAACACGTAATAAACCCTTAAAGCCACAACCCTCTTAATTTGAAGCCACATGCCCCACCACTCACCAGCCATTCCACGACGCACACAGCCCCCACAAATCCCTTCAAATTTCCGTGAATTACCAAGCCACAAACTGCCACATGCATGTGCCATGCACACGTGAAACAACCTCTCCAAACTACCTTGAAAACAGCGGCCAAATAACCCTTCAATCAGCCACACCAAAAACCCCCCATGCATGTGACATGCACACGTGAAAACACACCAAAAATGACTCAAAAATAACCCAAGAGAGAGATGAGAATATGAGTGAAAAATGAGATAAAACCGCGAGTGAAAACGGCAAGTTAAAACAGCGAACATAGAGAAAACAGTAAACGGAAACCGTGAGTGAAAATAATGAAAACAGTAAAAACAACGGACCCGTGAAAACAGCAGAAACAACGGACCAGTGAAAACAGAGAAAACAGTGAACCTGTGAAAATAGTAGAAACAGCGGACCAGTGAAAACAACAAAATGATATCCCTTCCGGCACCGTGGAACGCACTCCCGGAAAGCGACTTAAAAGGTAAGACCTGAGGGCACCATTTTATTTATTATCCTTATTTTTACCTATTTTATTGTTTTATTTCGCATGATTATTGTGAATTGGTGCATGATGTGATTTTTGGGTGAACAGAACATGTGTTCTCTCTTGTGGTATATCGGATGGAAACCCGGACGTAAATTCCGTAGCCGAATCCGAATGGACGGTATTGCGGTTTGCACTCGGGATACAATGCCACGTATCACTTGAGAGACACACGTATTTCATTTCATCCAAACCTTGTATTTGAGCATGATTAGGTTGCTAGTATGTTATTTATTTCTTAAGCATGATTAGGTCATTAGTATGTTATTTCCCTATGTATGTTATAGTTATTTACTTCGCAATAGGAGTTTTATGTACGTTTGCTTAGGTTTTTGTTTAGTTTTCATGTTTGATAATGTAACATGTTCGTTGTGTGATATTATATGTTTACCTTTATGAACATGAATTAGATCTAGGTTAATCTCAAACATGTATGTTGTGTAGACTTCGTTAAATTATTGCACGAATCCGTTCATTACAAGTCGCATAAGTAAGGGACCATTCCGAACCCAACGGTTTGAGGTCTTCCCTTGCGAGGGGTGAGTGCGGCCTTAAATCAATTTTCCCGGTTCACACCGGGTGGCGACTCCATTTTATTTCTCCGGTTTAGTCCCCCGCGGGCTACTCCGTACTCTTAACCGGGCCGCGAGCCCGGAACAGCGTCGCCCAGTTTCTGTGTCCTACAGTCTGGCGACTCCACTGGGGATAAGAGAATCGGCCCCGAAATAATGTCTTGTAATGTTTGTGTTTTGTGCTTTAATTAACCATGTCTACTGTGGGTTTAGAGAGTTTAATCAAAGGTGTTATTAAGGCTAGGTGATGGTTTGGTGTCTTCCTTCACTCACTACCTTTCTATAAGGAAAAGCTGTGAAGGCACCTAGATAATCATTCACCCGTAGCTCATTGTGATAGACTAATTTGGAGGACTCGTTGTTTATTCATGTCACCAATCGATAAGAGCCTAAGGGGCTTGGGTACTTAAGAGAGCCTCGCTCCACCCTCTCTCTGGGGAATCTACAACGGGAAATTCATTTGACAGTTAGTCACATACCATAACTTGTTGGCACGTACCGTAAGGTATAAAAAAGGTGTGTTCACTTGGTCGTTTGAACCCTTGAGTGGGGAGTCCTAGTCGTGAACAATCCTTCATCATCGGGATCCTTTGTTTACATTCTTTTAAACCTGCATGCGAACCCTAATTGTATGACCCATAGAAATCATTTATTTTATGCTTGTGTTTGGGACCATCGTTATTTGGATTCAATTGGACTTTTTGTCAAGAGATATGAACTGGTTGGGCCATTTAAACTGGAATGAGTTTGTGTCCTTTGATAATTGGGCCAAAGGCTTCTAAAATGCCGATGGGCCATTTTATGTATTGGCCTTTTATCATTTGAAGTTATTTGGTTATGCTATCGCGAAGTGTAAACCTGTTGGGCCATTTCAACTGGGACAAGTTTGCACCGCACAATAATATGATTGAACACTTTAAAATGATAATGGGCCAATTAGTGCAAATTATTTTATAAGCTTATTTATTCCATACATCACATACATGACACACATTTCATGCATACACGCATCATGTTAACCCTTTTTGTGTCTTAAAAGCCATCATAGATTCCCGTTAGGTTAGGAAAGCAGAGAGACTCGTCAAGAGACCGTCAGTCAACATGAGAAAATTAGCAAACGAGAGATCCTGCCTGGATCAATTGGAGATTAAAGTAACTGAAATTATTGAGATGTTGCAAGTTCTGACTAATGTTGTGGCCAGTTTGACCGTACCCGGTATAACCGATAACAGAAAGTTTTACAATCAGAATGGAAAGACCATTGGGGAATCCTCGGAAGAAGTAAGCAGAAAAGACAGTATAGTCATTCAGCAATGGGAAACAGGGCAGTGAGACTATCAGATTTAAAAGAGAATGAGTTCAACGAGCCGATCAATGTTAACAGATTGAAGCTGTATTTAGCCTGAGGGAGAGAAGACTGAGCAGTCACCAAGAGAATTGGCGGAAGACCTAACCCAACGGGATAGGAAATTCATCCATGCATACATGCATACGCGTAACGTACTTGCAATTCTTGTGTTTGTCCTATGTTTGCAGGTTTTTAAAACAGAAAGGAAGAACTAGCAGGAGGAAACACATGGCGCCAAGGAGCACAATGAGGGTCTAACCCATCATGAACATGGAGGACCTCTACACTTGCATACGTATACATTACATGCACACGTCTTTATTCTGTTGTTTTGTATTCGCAGGTTTTAAAGAATAAAAAAAGAAAAAGAAAGCGGCAAAGATCAAAAGGTGACACAAGCACTGAGGATGACATTGAAGACACATTGACAGATGGATTTCGGTCATGTCTGGCTGAAGACGATGAATTTAGTGCTAACAGGGAGGCAACCCATACACTTTGTTGCGATTTCAATTTTCATGTTTTGTGTATACATGTCGTAGAATTTTTAATTTTGTGTGTTATTTTGGTAGGTAAAAGCAAAGACATAACATTTTAAGACAGAGGGAATGGTGTTTGGCAATCACAAAGATGTGAGCTAATTCATTAGTGGTGACAGAGTAAAAGAAGAATTCATGAGACGCATCCTAATGAACTTACACCAAGCAAGAGGAGTATTTAGTACACAATTCCTTTGCTTTAATTATTGCTTTGATTTGCCTTCTTTTGTTATTTTCTGTTATTTTCGTGGACAGGATCCACAACTTTTTGACATTTTAGGACTTCTTTTGGTATTTTATTTTATTTTCGTGGATAGAATCCACGACTTTTTGACCGCTCACGATTTCTTTTGTTGTTTTGTCGTAGACAGGATCCAGAAACTTTTTGACATCTGACCAATTCTTTTGTGGTTTAGCTAACAACCATTCGGTGAAAGGTATTAGTACAATTATTACTCATCCCTTTTTAAGTACTATAAATTCAGCTTAATATTTCTCTCCTCAACACATTCAAATATACATCCGAGTAAAAGAGAGAAAATGGAAGCCACTTCAAGAAGACGAGTTGAAACCATTTGTGTGTTTTGCGGTACTAGTGTGGGTACTAAACCGCAATACATAGAGGCAGCACAAGAGTCATTGCTGAACGGAATATGCACTTAATCTACGGTGGAGTCAATCTTGGACTGATGGGAATTGTTTCAAAGGCTGTACATGACGGAGGCAGTCCAGTTCTGGGAATCATCCCAAAACCTTTGGCGGAGGCGAATCTGATAGGACCATCAAACGGAGAAGAATTGCTCGTGCCGGGAATGTCAGAGCGACTGGTGGAAATGATTAACCGTGCAGATGCCTTTATTGCTCTACCAGGAGGCTTGGGCACGTTGGAGGAAATGTTTATAGTGCTATCTTGGGCTACCCTGAACATACACCGGAAACCTCTTGGATTGTTTAACGTTGATGGATTTTATGATTTTCTTTATGTGTTCTTGAAGACAACCGAAGAAATGGGTTCGTAACAAAACCTGTGAACGAACTCATTTTCACAGCCAGAACTGCCCAGGATTTAATTGACCAAATCTTGGACTTTGAACCGCATGTGGACCCTATCATTTCCGAGATCAAATGGTCCGAGGAGGATCGTGGTAAAAAACGTAAACTGAATCTGGATCTTAACCTATAGTCTTCTGTATTAGTATCTTGTTTATTTTGTGTTATTTAAATGAAAAGAAAAAAAAATGAAAAAATGAAAAGATGAGTGAAATAAGTCTTTGATAGTTAGACATATGTCCGGTGATGACATTGAATGCTGTAGGGGGAAACCCTAGAAACGATAAGTGCGAGACACACTCTCTTCTTGTATTATGAATGGATTGATCTCAGTTAGACTCACGAGCACTTGATTACGGGATCCTAGCAGTAGAAGCCTGAATAGTTATCGAGGTGACTAGTTGAAGAGATGATGTATTAGTGAATGACTGTTTGCCTGGGTGTCCACACTTGTTTACCGATGCTATGATATATGATATGGTTGGAAATAAAAAAAAAAATCTATGAAATAAAAAATAAAAGAAAAGAAAAAAAAATAGACCACATATAACCGATAAGCGTGAAACTACCCATGGGCGAGTATTAGGACCACCATGAGGAGAAATGCTACCTTAAAGGGTAGGTTTGTCAGAAAAGAGAAGAAAAAAAAAAGAAAAAAAAAGAGAGAAAATGAAAAGAAAGAGACAAAAGAAAAAAAAGATGAAAACCATATCATGTTGAGTATGCTGAAGTAATCACAGAATGTGATTAAGACATCCAGGTTGGTTAGACCCACTGGTTCGATTCTCTGAAACGAAATCACCAAGTTGGCTTACTAAAGGACTAAGCTGCGAAAGAGCCTTAGCACACACACACTAAGAGTTTAGTTCAGATCACCCATTCAGACAATCGAAATTGAGTGTATCAAGTACTTTGAAGGTTCTCTGGTTTCGACACGAAGCATTCGTTGAGGACAAAAATATGTTTAGCTATTAAGATTGTCTCGAGGAGAGCAATATAGTATGTTGAAATAAATCATTTGCATCACTATCAGTCTTTGTTGAGTATGGCACTCTGGGGTCGAGGCCCACATCATTATCAGTCCTTGCCGGGTATGGCACTCTGCGGGTTGAGGCCCACATCACTATCATTCTTTGGCGGGTATGGCACTCTGGGGGCGAGGCCCACACAATATCAGTTTTTCCGGGTATGACACTCTGGGGGGCGATGCCCACATCTTTATCAGGATCAGTCCGGTCGGGTATGGCACTATGGGGGCGAGGCCCACATCTTTGTCAGAATCAGTTTTGCCGAGTGCGACACTTCGGGTATGGAGACACAGTATCAGTTTTACCGGGTATGACACTCTGAGTATACAGTATCAATTTTGACGGGTATGGTAATCCGAGAATGGAGCAGAGTTCGAGAATGAACAAATTGAGAATGGTAATCTAAGAATGGAGCAGAGTCCGAGAATGGAACACGATTCGAGAATGGATCACTTCACAGTAACGGTTCGAGAATGGACCACATCACAATAACGGTTCGGGAATGAACCACCCCACACGATAACAACATGTTGAAATGAACCATCACATCATCAATATCAGTTTGGGGGATGAGTCCCAGGGCCGAGGCCTGCAGCAGCATCGGTATCAGTTTCAGTCTGGGGGCGAGGCCCACATCAGTATCAGTTTGGGGCGAGGCCCATATCAGTATATATCAGTATCAGTTGGGGCGAGGCCCATATCAGTATCAGTTTGGGGCAAGGCCCACATTAGTATCATTTTGGGGCGAGGCCCATATCAGTATATATCAGTATCAGTTGGGGCGAGGCCCATATCAGTATCAGTTTGGGGCAAGGCCCACATCAGTATCAGTTTGGGGCGAGGCCCACATCAGTATCAGTTTGGGGCGAGGCCCATATCAATATCAGTTGGGGCGAGGCCCACATCAGTATCAGTTTGGGGCGAGGCCCACATCAGTATCAGTCTGGGGGCGAGGCCCATATCAATATCAGTTGGGGCGAGGCCCATATCAGTATCAGTCGGGGGCGAGGCCCACATCAGTATCAGTCTGGGGGCAAGGCCCATATCAGTATCAGTTTGGGGCGAGGCCCACATCAGTATTAGTCTGGGGGCGAAGCCCATATCGGTATCAGTTTGGGGCGAGGCCCATATCAGTATCAGTTTGGGAACAAAGCCCACAGTCAGCTCAGATCGGGGATAAAGCCCACATTCAGTACAAAACGGGAACAAGACCCACAACTCAGTACAGGGAATAAGACCCTCAACACAACTCAGTACAGGGAACAAGACCCACAACTCAGTTCAGGGAACAAGACCCTCAGCTCAATTCAGATCGGGAACAAGACCCTCAGCTCAACGCAATCAGGGAACAAGACCCTCACCACAATTCAGTTCAGGGAACAAGACCCTCACCACAATTCAGATTGGGAACAAGACCCACAACTCAATTAAGGGAATAAGACCATCAGCTCACTTCGGGAACAAGACCCAGGGGTCGCAGTACTTCACCACCAAATCAATTCAGTTCGAAGCAACATGTAAGTCAGGTGGCAGCTGGCAAGCCAGGTAAGTAAAAATGTATTGCACGAACTTTGATAAGACTGTCATTGTCACACACTGCACATATCCCATCAAAGTGGGGGCGACTGTATGCATTGCATTTTTGCATATCAGCCCAATGATGAGCCTCGAATGGAGGCATAACTTTTTAGTTGCGGAAGTTGCGGGAAGCGGTCGTCGGAAGGGAAGGGTCAAGAATTGACATTTTTATTGGATTTGGTTCGCTTGTTCAAGCTTCGGGTTCGCTCGTTCGGTCTCAGTTTTGAATTTACCCAACCCTCATTCACGTGTAATACACACACACACAACAAAAATAATTTCCCTCCTTTCACGCCCATTCCAACAAAACCAAAACCACCAGGCCCACAAACACCATTTCTTCCTTTACAAATTGTCATAAACCCCACACGTTTTCAAGATTCCAATGACCCACGCCCATAATGCCACCTTTTCCCAAATAATAAACAAAAGACACACACTAAGCAACAGAACCACAAGGAACCCATGCACTGCACTTAGCAAGCCATACAACCACCCATACAAATCATCTCACCCATACACTGCCAGATATCTCTTCATGTAACAACCCATAACCACCCATCCCTCTCCGAACTCATCACTCACGTGAATCACAAAGAAAGCCATCCCTCCATTAATTCAGGTGGAAACTGCCTTTAGCTGAACCCACGCACATACCCCAAACGGAACCAGACATTAGGCCTCTTCACCAGCCCTTTGTTCACGCCCACAGCCCTAGAGGTAGACCCTTCAACCATGTAAACCCTGGATCATTCACGCCTGGAGGGGGAGACGCACCATTGGAGGCCAAAAGCCATAAGCCATTATTCATGCACCATCTTTGATCATCTTCACGCCATTAACGCCACTTCACTGCACTTCATGATTCGGCCATGACACACCATATCATCAACAACACAGCAGCCCCTTTGAACCAGTTTCTCATTCACGGCACATAAGCCCTTCAAGCCATTTTGGTACTGCCGAGCAAACCTGACACTCTTAACAACTCCTAGAGTTCACTGCCCTGAAGCCTTCACTGCCCATCAACGCAAAGCCTCACGCTCACTTCTCATTGTTCACTCACTCAGCACACATTGATAAAAGACTAAGTATTCTAGAGACCCTCAAACAACCCTTTATCTCTCCAAGACGCATGACCTTCACAGTCCCTTCACCAACCCAACTTAGCCCCTATCTTTATCCTCCATGCACACACGTCCCAGCAGCCCCTGGAAGCCTTCAATTTCTCGGCAAATAGCAGCCCTTATCTCATCTCATTCGGCCACTGCACAAACTTGCACTCTTCATGCACACACACCCCTTGCAGAAAACTCGCACCATTTTGAGCAGAAACCCTCACGCCTAATAGCCCCAACACGTAGCAACACACTGCCTCACCACCTCACAGCCCCCTAGCCTCAACACGTAATAAACCCTTAAAGCCACAACCCTCTTAATTTGAAGCCACCTGCCCCTCCACTCACCAGCCATTCCACGACGCACACAGCCCCCACAAATCCCTTCAAATTTCCGTGAATTACCAAGCCACAAACTGCCCCATGCATGTGCCATGCACACGTGAAACAACCTCTCCAAACTGCCTTGAAAACAGCGGCCAATAACCCTTCAATCAGCCACACCAAAATCCCCTCATGCATGTGACATGCACACGTGAAAACACACCCAAAAATGACTCAAAAATAACCCAAGAGAGAGAATGAGAATATGAGTGAAAAATGAGATAAAACCGCGAGTGAAAACGGCAAGTTAAAACATCGAGCATAGAGAAAATAGTAAACGGAAACCGTGAGTGAAAACAATGAAAATAGTAAAAACAACGGACCCGTGAAAACAGCGGAAACAGCGGACCAGTGAAAACAGAGAAAACAGTGAACCTGTGAAAATAGTAGAAACAACGGACCAGTGAAAACAACAAAACGATATCCCTTCGGTACTGTGGAACGCACTCCCGGAAAGCGACTTAAAAGGTAAGACCTGAGGGCACCCTTTTATTTATTATCCTTTATTTTTAGCTATTTTATTGTTTTATTTCGCATGATTATTGTGAATTGGTGCATGATGTTATTTTTGGGTGAACGGAACATGTGTTCTCTCTTGTGGTATATCGGATGGAAACCCGGACGTAAATTCCGTAGCCGAATCCGAATGGACGGTATTGCGGTTTGCACTCGGGATACAATGCCACGTATCACTTGAGAGACACACGTATTTCGTTTCATCCAAACCTTGTATTTGAGCATGATTAGGTTGCTAATATGTTATTTATTTCTTAAGCATGATTAGGTCATTAGTATGTTATTTCCCTATGTATGTTATAGTTATTTACTTCGCAATAGGAGTTTTATCTACGTTTGCTTAGGTTTTTGTTTAGTTTTCATGTTTGATAATGTAACATGTTCGTTGTATGATATTATATGTTTACCTTTATGAACATGAATTAGATCTAGGTTAATCTCAGACATATATGTTGTGTAGACTTGGTTAAATTATTGCACGAATCCGTTCATTACAAGTCGCATAAGTAAGGGACCATTCCGAACCCAACGGTTTGAGGTCTTCCCTTGCGAGGGGTGAGTGCGGCCTTAAATGATTTTCCCGGTTCACACCGGGTGACGACTCCATTTTATTTCTCCGGTTTAGTCCCCCGCGGGCTACTCTGTACTCCCAACCGGGCCGCGAGCCCGGAACAGTGTCGCCCAGTTTCTGTGTCCTACACCTTGCCCTTCTTCTTCTTCTTCTTCTTCTTCTTCTCACACCCCCAAAAGTCTTCGGCCAAGCCTTGGCTTTTTTGGATGTCAAAGTAAGATGCGCCTCGCGCTTCTTTCCTTTCAGAAGCTCTGGCTCTGCCTCTTTCAGCATAGCCATTAACTCTCCAAGAGTTTTCTCTTGGGTCATCATATTATAGTTCATGATGAACCCACCCCAGCAGTCGGGCAGAGACTGTAAGATCAAATCTATGGAAGTCTCGGCCTCGAAGGTAATGTCCAACTGACCCAGCTGTTCGATATCAGCAATCATCTGTGACACGTAGTGTTCGACAGATGTACCATCTGACATACGAGAGTGAAAGAGCTTCTTCTGCAACTCATACTTCTGAGATCTAAGATTAGATCTATGAAGATCCTTTAACTTCAACATCATCGCATAAGGATCTAATCCCTTGTTTTGAGGACGAAAATGATGAGTCATTGAAGCAAGCATAACAGATTGAGCAGTAAAGTTATAATCACGGTGAGTCTTCCAAAGCTCATGCTCTACTGGCCGCTCAAGTCCTAGCTCGGGCCCGAGAAGTCTCTCTATCACATAGAGCAACTTCTCAGCTCCTAGGACTATCCTGAGGTTCATTTCTCAGTCTGGAAAAATTGAGTCGTTAAAGACATTCTCACCCATGATGATGTCTCTAACGCTTATCTTTCCAACCATTTTGATTCCTATAGTCCAACTATCCAATTAAATATTTCGGGTACACTAAAATGCAATGGTTACTATAGTCCAGCTATATAACCAACTACAAATAGAGTAACGTTGAGTACAGTTTAACAGTTCAAAGAAAACAATAAATGAATAATATTAGTCCAACTAGTATATATAATAACGAGAAATAATAATAAAGTGCACATATTAGCGAGTATTAAACAAAATTGAAAATTTAATACTAGTCTCCCACTAATTTTCGGCGAGCCTCTAACCCTCCGTTGAGTACTTGGGAAACCTAGTTTCCTGGTGGGCTAGGATCCCGTTAAATAATACACAACATTGACTTTGTCAACAAGCTGTATAAAATTTAACTAGGTAGATCTCTAAGATCAATTCGATAACATCCAATTCCTAGATCTGGTAGGTGGACATCCAAGTCCGAAACATATATCTAATATATTTCCTAACATGTTTCCTCTGAATCAACTAAGCCTTGGCTTTGGCTCAACAAGCTTAATAATTCCAGTTAAACGCGACCCATTGATTGTGGGAAAGCTTCATAATCCACGTCGATGAACAAGAGTGACCTTGATTTTGGCCAACAAGTCACAACTGCCCAACACATGTGATATTAACAAAGCTTCCATGGTTCAAACACATCCAGCGATAGATAATGATCTTGACTTTGGCCAACAAATCAAAGCCAATCTTGGATCTTGAGAGAGAACCACTCAATGGAAGAAAAAGCGAGGGTGTTTTCGTAAATTGGCAACCAACTTATTATCTCTGATTAGGTCTCATCATACACCCTTAAACATGCATTCTAAAAGCACAATAAGGCGCGATAAATATAATAATGATATGCGGATGAATATTCATATACATTTTGTTCCTAGAACAAATCTCTCTTTTTTCTTTTCCTCTCTCTCATTAGCACTTTACATTCTTCTACATTGAGGGGAATTGGTAAGAAGAGAAATTGTAGGCACTTCATTTTTTGCACATAAGTCCCTATGATGAGTCTCATTTGGAGACACTACCTTTTAAGTCACGGAGGTCACGGAAAACGGACATCGGAAGGGGAAATTCAGAATAAACAAGGTTCACTATTTTCGTTCGTGCTGCGTTCGTGTATACGTTTGAACGCCAAACAGATTTCGGGCGTTCATGCCGAGTTCGAGGAGGCGTTCAAACGGTGTCGGTAATTCTGGTTTTGCTGCTAGCCTCACATTAAGCCCAATTCGCCCAAGCCCACTTAAAACACATATTTAACACATGGTGAAATCAAAACAAATCTAAAAATCACATACCAAATTAAAATAAACATTAAAATCAATCAAATATTTAATTCCTTAATTAAGATATTCACCCACCAATTACACAAGATTCCTTCCTAACTAAACAAAATCACATACTAAATTAAAAAGATGTCATTCCTAATTAAAATCAATCATAATAAATTAAATATATTGACTTCCTAATCTAAACAAATTTTGTCCCCCATCAAATCCCTTGCTTTCCTTGTCTAACACCAAATCATATCTCTCTTTAATGCCAAAATCTCTTCCTTGTGAGACAAGGTGAAACCCTAGCCCTTCTATATATAAACAACCTCTAACCAAGACATGCACTCCTCTAGCTCATACAGATAACTCACACAAAAATCACAACACAAAAGAGCCTTAGCCACTCACGGCAATAGCAACAAGAAGAACATAAACAATTCCCTTCATCTCCTCCACTCCATAACCGAAAACAGCACCCCCCTAAACCTCTACCCATCACTGAAAATCTCCCCCATACAACAGCCCTCCATCACCGAAAATATACCTCCAAACAGCAGCCCAAACACACCCCAAACAGCCCTTGAAACACGCCTAGAAAGCAGCCCAAACCACTCCCAAAACAGTCCCTAAAATCCCTTAAAACAGTAACATAAACTGCACTTATAACCCTTGAAATAACCACACAAAACTACACTAAAAAACCATGAAAAAACACTCGAACAGTTCGTTGAAAGTTAAGACAGTGACCTGAACAGTGAGCATAAAATACAGAAGAAACAGCAGCAAAACGGAGACTAGACGGTGAGCAAAGCAGCAAAACAGTGAGCTAAGATGCTGAACCAGTGAACCGGAAGAATAAGGAGCTTTTACCCCTTTCGATCTCCGCGAAACGCAAGTCCGAAGACGACTTAAAAGGTTAGACCTGAGGGTACTTTCCACACTCATCTTTATTCGATTTTTGTTATTTATTTTGACTGTATTTTAATTATTTGTTGAATCTTGTGTGTGCATGATGCGTGTTGTGGGTATTGGATGAATGAAAGAGTGTTGTCTCTTGTGGTATATAGGATGGAAACACAGATGTAAATTCTGTAGCCGAATCCGAATAGACGGTAGTGCGGTCTGTACTTGGGATACAACTCCACGTACCGCTTGAGTAAACGACACCTTCTTTTGTTTCATGTTGCTTTGATTTATTTATTTATTTTTCGTCACTTGAATTCTGCATGTTGCTTATTTATGTATGATTCAATCGAGCGCATGGGCTTAGTAAGTGGAATGAAAGATCCCATATGGGGAGGGGTTAAAGCCCTTTACCACGATGCTCCACCGCACCGGTTGATGTGTGTTCGGTTGAATGTAAGATACGTTCAATCGGGCATACTACGTTTGATATTATTGCTTTTAATTCTTTGTATGCATGATTCAATCGAGCGCATGGGCTAGTAAGTGGAATGAAAGATCCCCTATGGGGATGGGTTAAAGCCCTTTACCACGATGCTTCGCCGCGCCGATTGATGTGTGTTCGGTTGAATGCAAGATACGTTCAATCGGGCATACTACGTTTGATATTATTGCTTTTAATTCTTTGTATGCATGATTCAATCGAGCGCATGGGCTTAGTAAGTGCAATGAAAGATCCCCTATGGGGAGGGGTTAAAGCCCTTTACAACAATGCTTTGCCGTGCCGGTTGATGTGTGTTCGATTGAATGCAAGATACGGTCAATCGGGCATACTCAGTCTGATATTATTGTTTTTTTAATTCTTTGTTTGCATGATTTCATCGAGCGCATGGGCTTAGTAAGTGCAACGTAAGATCCCCTATAGGGAGGGGTTAAAGCCCTTTACCACGATGCTTTGCCGCGCCGGTTGATGTGTGTTCGGTTGAATGTAAGATACGTTTGATCGGACATACTGAGCTTGACATTGTTGTCTTTATTCTTTGTGTTGCATGCATCAGGTCTGGTTCCGTTCGAACGCGTTCTCGAACACTACAAGAACGCGAACCTTCTGTTTACCGTTCGAACGAGTTCTCGAACGCTACGCGAACGCACACATACTTCCTTAGTCTCATCATGCATCAGGTCTGATTCCGTTTGAACGCGTTCTCGAATGCTACACGAACGCGAACCTTCTGTTTACCGTTCGAACGCGTTCTCGAACGCTACGCGAACGCACACGCACTTTCTTAATCTTATCATGCATCAGGTCTGGTTCCGTTCGAACGCGTTATCGAACGCTATACGAACGCGAACCTTCTGTTTACCGTTCGAACGTGTTTTCAAACGCTACGCGAACACGCACCCACTGAACTGAGTCCTTTTCATCAGATCTCATACATAGTTTTCATAGTAGCTATCCCCACATGTATGAATACAATGTGTTTAATGTATTACAATTCATATGCCTATGTCATGATAACATTTGAGTATTATTTCTTGTGGTATATCGGATGGAAACCCAGACATAAATTCTGTAGCCGATTCCGAATGGACGGTAGTACGGTCTGTACTTGGGATACAATTCCACGTACCACTTGAGAAGGTGCTCGCATGTGTGCTCGTGTGGTTAGTATGTGTGCTTGTGTTTTCTTGAATATAATATGCCAGTGAAGTTGTATGTTTGTCGCTTCTTTGATGTACTTCCAAGCATGCAATCTTAGATGTGAAATATATGTGTATGTTTTATTTTGTACATGTGAATTTAGAAGCATGATACTCTTGGAAATAAGTGCTACATAAGCCTGATTAAATTATTACGTAAATCCTTTCATTACAAGTGGCATGAGTAAGGGACCATTCTGAACCCAACGGTTTGAGGTCTTCCCTTGCGAGGGTGGTGAGTGCGGCCTTAAATCTCATTTTCCCGGTTCACACCGGGTGGCGACTCCATTATTCTCCGGTTTAGTCCCCCGTGGCTACTCCGTACTCCCGACCGGGCCGCGAGCCCGGGGACATCATGTGTCGCCCAGTATCTTTGTTCCCACAGAAATACAATGAGAATAAGAGGTGATAGGCTGGACACGCAGGTCCAATTTCAAATAAATACAATATTTACAATAATTTCCAAAATTGCCCCCACCCATCTAATATCCATCCGACATACATTATTAAAATAAATAAATCCAAGCATTCACACATAGCATGTTGCCAATAAATGTAATCCAATTAATTAATTCTTCAATTAATGACCATCCAATGTTCATACAATGATTTGATTTGCGCGAGTCCAACTCGTTTAAGAAAAAATACTCAAAGTAAGTATTCTTGAATTATATCGAATTACAATATTAAATTCAATTTAAATTGTATTCAATACTAATTCAAGTTTAATTCCAAATTAAACAATTACACTTATTCTATTATAATAATGTCCTTTTAGACTTGGATTCCAAATCCAATCCAAATGGTCCCAAATGCTCATTTAGCATCCAATGCTAATTCTATTAGGTCCAATGGGCTTTAATTAATTCTTTAGGCATGGACTTTTGGCCAGTATGGATCAAGCCCATAATGTCTTGGCCCATTTAGGAATCACCCTATGCCATAAATTAATTTTGGCCCATTAGGCCCAATTAGATTATTAAAGGCCCAAAAGTCATATTTTGGACTTTTATGGAAATAGATCAGGCCCAATTGGATCCAACCCAATTATCCACAACCAAACTTGGCCAACTAAGCCCATTAATCAAAATATAACCAAATTAGCCCATTTAGTATTTTAGGGACTAATTTACATTAATACAATATTCCAAATATTACATTAATCGATTTTAAGTGTAATTAACATAACTAATTAATTAATCTAATATTTCTAAAATATTAATTAATCTAATTAATCATGCTTATCATTCCAATTCATGTCTAACACAAATTGAAGCAAAATCAAGTCGCTAACAAGCATGCTAACTCACGGTAATGGCAAGAAATTAATATCCAATTTGATTCCAATCCAATTAAATCAACATTCAACATATATATCATGCCATTAACACATCCAAGTGTCAAAATTTAAAAAATCACCATGAGTTACACTAGGGTAAGTTTCAGCTAACTTAGGGAAATTAGGGAAATTTGATCCAATCAATTTTTCAACAATCCAACAATGCACAACTCCAAGTTATCATCATCTAACATCAACCAACAACTCAATTTTGAATTTTCATGCTCCAAGCAAAAATTCATAATTAACGTTTATGAACCATAGTTTTCAAAATCATATTTAGCAAGGCTCTGATACCATTGTTAGTCTCCAAGACATGCCACAAGATCATAAACATTATTATATGTGTGAAATAACAAGAAAAATGGTGGAATCATTTACATTGTTAAATGGAGAAATTTCAAAATTTCCTCTTTGGATGAAGCTTCAAGCTTGTTGTATGTTGTTTATTCATTGGGTGAGTTTCCCTATCACCTAATTTGACTCCTCCAAGTGCTAGCTATATAGAAATTTTGAAGCAAAATTTCACTTCCATAGAGAGAAGCATTCGGCCAAGGTGGTGAGAAAGAGAGAGTGTGTGTAAACTTGGTGGTTGTGTGTTAAATGCATTAAATTAATTAAGCCAACTACTTATATCAACATTTGACCTTTGATGTAAGTCATGTGGTCCCACCACATTTTAAATTCAAAATTTAAATTGGCTTCCTCAGCACACAACTTGACTTGGGCCTACCAAACTCAAAGATATTTTTTGTTCCCAAAACACAAAAAGACTCGCACTCAAAGTCACGGGCAATTTTATCGGGTTCGTTTAATTCCGATTAAAAGAATTTGCCGTCGCGCCATAATTAAATCCAATTGAATTAAATAATTATGCCTCGCAAAATTATTACAATAGTCGCTTTCGAATTAATTCTAAATTAATTCGTTCGCTAGAATTAAAATCTGATTTTAATTTCGTATTGAAATCCAATTTCAATTAATATATCTGATATGTTATTTTAGCCACAAATAAATAAATTAAATAGAAAAAATTCAATTTAACTATTAAATTTATTTTATCGATTAATTCTAAATTAATCGCATTCTCTCTTTTATACGAAGTCAATCCCAGATTAATTCTTGCCGCAATTAATCCCAGATTAATTTTCTCTCTCATAATTAATCCCAGATTAATTCTATCTGAGTCAAATTTCATTGGTGAATCTTTGGGAAACGACCAAGAGATTCCTGGATATGTTGGCAATAAATACGGTTATCGGACTATCCGAACACGTGCGTACCCCGTACCATGTTCTCACCGATTTACAAGACATAGTTGGCTTCTAGCAAATCACCGTGCCTACCCAATTCTCCAGAAATATTCGCCGAGGAATATCATCTGTATTAGGCGTAGTAATACTAATATTATGTAATACGTAATACGATCCAGTATCGGATGTCACATGCTAGGCCTAAGGCTGGCTCTGTGTCTACCCCATACGAAGCATATATCGGATCCTGAGTAACTAATCTCTGTAATCGGGAAGTCATGACCTAGTCATACTATCCCGATAGCTACAACTTTAAGAGTACTAGTTCCGTATCATGTGTGGCCATCATCTCCATATGACTGAAGTGATACTCTCATCTTGACATCACATCCAATACACTACGATTCTCAGTAAATTCAATACAGGCGTACACAGAACCTGTTAAAACTCCAGACGACCAATACTAAATTAAATTGATTGTCGCAAGTAATAGCGACGTAAGTCCCAGGTTAAAGATCACATACACATATCCTGATTCGGATTCTCATAGACACATAGTCATACTATTAATGGGATTCCGAGTGGGTCTATCCATAGCGAACTATTGCTGGTCCAACGGCTAACAGAACCTCATATTACACTTGCATAAGTATCCAATACCTAAATATATGAGAACTATGTCGTCAAGCTTCCATAACGCGCACAAGTGTAATACTAGTCTATTCTGCATTATTAATGTCCAGTCTCGATAATACTTCGACTAGGGATATTTAATGATTAAATTGTTTGTGGATTAATACTGTCTCTTATCTTATTAATCTGATTTAACCATATAGACTTTTATCATTAATATATATCCAAGTAATCTAATTAAAATAATGATAAAATAGTAATTTTCTTTTTATCACATAGATAATTTGTACAAAAACACAATGTTCTTTACAAATAGTGAGGCTGTGGGTCATGATTTTCCAACAGTACGTCCATACTTGATTGGTGTGCCAACAAGACAAGTGCGATTTGAAGAGTCATGTGGGGCTGTTGGAACCACTATCCACTCCTAATAGACCATGAGAGAGGATTTCCATGGATTTTATT
>SKCR01009143.1:0-42306 GCA_019454045.1 Zanthoxylum bungeanum
ATATATCAAAGTAAATAATATTACAAAACGGCAAAAGGCAATTTCATTATCATATAGTTAATTTTGTACAATAATACAATATCATTTACAAACAGTGACGCTATGGGACATAATGTCTAACAATGACTACTCTTAAGCCAACTGATATTCATAGTTCCAGTACTGATACAGATAAATAATTGCATACCCTATGGCATAATACAAATCGTATGTGCTATTTCACTATAAAGATATCCATTCCTGAGCATTTTCTAAGTGGTCTTCCAATAACCACTATAACAAAATATTTCCTCATCTTCACTAGTACTATCCCAGATTCCCAGGCAAAAGGCTGAGGGTGAAAGGATTTTAGGACAATGTCTTCTGGGAGGCCAGAATTGATCATATAGGTTGGTGGTGGTACGGCACGGTAGTTGGGTAAGTGGTTTCTGTGTGTGTCAGGCTGTTCTGTTTCTGGGTCAGGTATTTTCTTGGAGTCTATCAGGTCTTGGATTTCATGGCGGATTCAGGTGCAGTTGTCGGTGTCATGGCCCTTTTGTTGGTGAAAGTGACAGTAAAGGCTTAGGTTATAATGTGATGGTGGGGGATTGGGTAATGGTTTGGCTTCTAGGGGTGACAGAAGTCCTTGTCTCTTCAACTTCTCCAATACTTTGGACAAGGGCCTACCCAAGTTGGAGAATCTCCGGTTCCGGATAGCGGAAATCTCAGCAGAAACTAGCTTTGTTCCCGATGTCCCCCCAATGGGCCTCCTGCTCAGACCATAGAATTTTCTATTTTCGGCCTCTTCTTCCTCAATATCCATGATAGTTTCCCTCAACTGCCGAAAATCAGTAATCATGGAGGTCATCCTCCTTAGCTTCCCATAGATGGAGGGCTTGGTGCCCTTGATGATCATTTTAATCTGGTCCTTCTCCGAGGGTCTAGTCTGTATTTTCAACAACTGAACCCTCCATCGGTCCACGTACTCCTTAAAACTCTCCTCCGATTTCTGTTTAACATTCTCCAGATCGGAGTGACAGATCGATCTCTAGGTCAGTGACATACCGCTTCAGGAAAGCATCAGCCAACTCCCTCCAATCTTCCTTCACTTTCTTCTCCAAACTGTGGTACCACACCACGGGAGCTCCCTCGAGCGACATTCTAAACATTTTCTGCACTTGGCGCTGAGATAGGCCAACTTAACTAATGACTGATACAAACTGTCGGAGATGCACCCTTAGATCTCTATTCCCGTTAAACTTAGCCATATCAGACATCTTGAACTGTGTCGGCAACTGTTCTTTGAAAGTCAGCGTGTCATAATCCAGCAAATCCTCATTCTTACCCCTCATCTTGCGGGTAACTGACTCAACCTGATACCGGAGCTTCTGTAACTCTGCCTGAGACCCAGATACTCTGCCTGCTGCATACTCTGCCATATCATCATCAAAAATGGGGATATCATCCCTCAATTTGTTCGGAGGTTCCTCTTGCCTCACATCCCTAGAACTACCCCCAGCACGAGACCCGGCTATGCCAGCCACAGCAGTAGTCAAAGCCTGCAACTGTTCAGTGATTTTAGCGAGACCGTTCTCTAACTGATCCATATGGGACACCTCATTATCAGATTCACTCATACTTGTTAATGTTCTTTTAGTGAGTCTCGTCCCTTCTCTAACCCAAACTGTATCTATGATATCTTTTTGAGACATAGATGGTGTTAACAGGATATATGTATGTATGAGGTGCATGAGATGCATGTAACATATATAACATACTAAATTAATTAAAATTTTCAAACAAATCGGCCCGTTATCATTTTAGAAGCTTTCGGGCTAATTGTCATAGGAGTGAACTCATCCTAGTTTAAATGGCCCAACGAGTTCACATCTCATGAAAAGGAGCCCAACTAAATCCAAATGGTAATGTTCCGAACACAAGCACAAAGTGGCCCAACAGCACTTAGAAGCCTTTGACCCAATCATCATAAAATACATTCTTGTCCTAGTTTAAATGGCCCAACAAGCCAATATCCCATGACAAATGGTCCAAATGGATCCAAACGACGATGTTCCCAAACACAAGCATAAAAGAAAGATAATGCAAACATAAAGTAATAATTTCTACATAATGGCCCGTCAACATTTCAGAAGCTTTGGGCCTAATAGTCATAAGGTACGAACTCGCCCAAGTTTAAATGGCCCAGCAAGTCCGCATTTCTGACAATAGTCCAACTGCATCTAAATGAGGATGGTCCAAAAGCACATACTCAAGGAAATAATTGTTACTTTAACCATACAACCCCGATCTATGGGTGGGTTCGCAAGAGTGTAGACAAAGGCTCTCACCGGCGAAGGATGGCACACAACTAGGTCTCCCCAATCAAGGGTTCGAGCGACCAAGTGAGTGCACCCTTTTTTATACACTAAGGTACGTGCCAATGAGCAATGGTGTGTGACTGACTGTCAAATAGATTTCCCATTGTAGATTCCCCAGAGGGACGGTGGAGCGAGGCTCACTTAAATACCCAAGCCTCTTAGGCTCTTATCGCTTGGTGTCAGGAATAAACAACGAGTCCTCCAAATTAGTCCATCACAGTGGGCTACGAGTAGATGGCTATCTAGGTGTCTTCACACAGCTTTTCCTTCTAGAAAGGTAGTGAGTGAAGGAAGACACCAAACCATTACCTAGCCTCAGAATGTATTTGATTAAACCCCCATTTCATCCACTATAGACACGGTCAATTAGAACATAAATCCAAACATTACAAGAAAATATTTTGGGGCTGATTCTCTATCCCCAGTGGAGTCGCCAGACTGTGGAACACAGGAACTGTGCGACGCATGTTGTTCCAGGCTCGCAGCCTAGTTGAGAATACGGAGTAGCCCGCGGGGGACTAAACCAGAGAATAATGGAGTCGCCACCCGGTGTGAACCGGGAAAATGAGATTTAAGGCCGCACTCACCCCTCGTAAGGGAAGACCTCAAACCGTTGGGTTCGGAATGGTCCCTTACTTATGTCACTTGTAATGAAAGGATTTGTGTAATAATTTAATCAAGCTTAGGTAACACTTATTTCCAATAGTATCATGCTTCTAAATTCACATGTACAAAAATAAAACTTACACCTAAATTTACATATATTTCACATCTAAGATTGAATGCTTAAAAGTACATCAAAGTAGCAACGAACATACAACTTCATTGGCATATTGTACTCACGGAAACACAATCACACACTAACCACACAAGCACACATGTGAGCACTTTTCCAAGTGGTACGTGGAATTGTATCCCAATTACAGACCGCACTACCGTCCATTCGGAATCAGCTACGGAATTCATGTCTGGGTTTCCATCCGATATACCACAAGAAATAATACTACAATGTTATCATGACATGGATATATGAATTGTAATACGTTAAGCCAAGACTAAGGTAAATGATGCAACCAATGGAATAAACATATGTGGGACACAAGAACTGGGCGACGCATGCTATCCCGGGCTCGCGGCCCGGTTGGGAGTACAGAGTAGCCCGCGGGGGACTAAACCGGAGAATAATGGAGTCGCCACCCGGTGTGAACCGGGAAAATGAGATTTAAGGCCGCACTCACCCCTCGCAAGGGAAGACCTCAAACCATTGGGTTCGGAATGGTCCCTTACTTATGTCACTTGTAATGAAAGGATTTGTGTAATAATTTAATCAGGCCTAAGTAACAGTTATTTCCAAGAGTATCATGCTTCTAAATCCACATGCAAGAAATTAATCATCACAACATGCAACATCACATGGAAATCTCACGAATATTTCTCAATCATATGATAGGGAAAACTAAGAACAACCTAATCATGCTTGAGTATTATCTCATGAATATATTAACCAAATAACATGCTAACAACCTAATCATGCTTGAATATCATCCCAAGAACACATCGAATGGATAACTGCAGGAATACAAATAATATGATTGGCTACATAATGCAAGGGAGATCACCCAAAAGGAAATTGTGCATGAAATATGATGAGACAGACTTAGTTCAGTGTGTACGCGTTAGTGTAGCGTTCGTAAACGCGTTCGAACGGTAAACAGAAGGTTCACGTTCGTGTAGCGTTTGATAACGCGTTCGAACGGTACCAGACCTAATGATACAAAATGCATGCGTGTTCGAGTAGCATTTGTAAAATGCGTTCGAACGGGAAACAGAAGGTTCACATTCGTATAGAGTTCGATAACGTGTTAGAACGGGAACAGACCTGATGCACAAAATGTGATGCAATACATACATAAAAAGCAAATAGCGAAATACGAGGCGCGGCGAAGCATCGTGGTGAAGGATTTTAACCTCTTCAATTAGAGGACCTTTCATCGCACTTACTAAGCCCGTGCGCTTACCTCAATGCATATAAAAATAAAGACAATAACCTTAGACTTCATATACCCGATTAAACACATCTTACATTCAACCGAATATACGTTAATCGGCGCGGCAAAGCATCATGGTAAAAGATTTTAACCTCTTCAAATAGGGGACCTTTAATCCGACTTACTAAGCCCATGCACTCGATCGCGTCATGCATACAAAAATAAAGACAATAATATCAAACTTAGTATGCCCAATTGAACATATCTTACATCCAACCGAACACACATCAACCGGCGTGGCAAAGCATCGTGGTAAAGGATTTTAACCCCTCCAAATAGGGGACCTTTGATCCGACTTACTAACCCCATGCGCTCGATTGTATCATGCATACAAATAACATGCGGAATTCAAATGATGAAAAATAAATAAATCAAAGCAATATAAAACAAAAGAAGGCGTCGTTTACTCAAGCGGTACATGGAATTGTATCCCGAGTATAGATCATACTACCGTCCATTCGGAATCGGCTATGAAATTTATGTCCGGGTTTCCATCCGATATACCGCGAGAGTTGACACATCTTTCATTTTATTCCAAGGCCACAACATACAATATTTCACAATTCATGCACTTTCTATCTATTCAAGGGCCACAACATGCTTCACTCAAAAATAATCATGCAAACAGAACTCAATAAATAATAAAAAAAAAACACAACTGAAAATGAGTGTGAAAAATACCCTCAGGTCTAACCTTTTATGTCGACTTTCGAACTCGCGTTTCACGGCCGTCGGAAGGGCTATCGCTCTGCAACTTTTCTGGTTCACTGGTTTGCGTTTTACCTTGCTGTTTCGCTGCTCAAGCTACTGTTTTGACTCCGTTTTGCTGATGTTTCCTCGCGGTTTCGCTGCTCAATTATTGGTCACTGTTTTGGCGTTTCAACGGACTGTTTCGAGTGTTTTTTTTGGGTTTTTAGTGCAGTCTTGTGTGATTATTTTAAGGATTATAAATGCAGTTTTTATGTTACTGTTTTGAGGATTTTATGGACTGTTTTAAGAGGATTTGACTACTGTTTTGTGGGTGATTTGGGCTACTGTTCAAGCGTGTTTTAGGATGTGTAGGGGCTGCTGATTTCGGTGGAAAGGGGGCTGCTATTTGGGGGTGTATTTTTATTGATGTGTGGAGGTTTAGGGGCTGCTATTTTTGGTTGTGGAGTGGGGGAGATGAAGAGAATTATTTGTGTTTTTCTTCTTGCTATTGCCGTGAGTGGCTAGGGCTCTTGGTGTTGTAATTTTCGTGTAAGTCTTGTGTATGAGCTCCGGGAGTGCATGTCTTGGTTAGAGGTTGTTTATATAGAGAATGGCTAGGGCTTCACCTTGTCTCACAAGGAAGGGATTTGATTTAGTGTTGAGCAAGGAAAGTCAAAGATTGAGGGGGGACAAATTTGGTTTAGATTAGGAAGTCAATATCTTTAATTTGTTATAATTGATTTTAATTAGGCATGACACCTTTATAATTTAGTATGTGATTTTGTTTAGTTAGGAAGTTAATATATTTGATTTATCTTTATTAGGCATGAAATTTCTTTAATTTGTGTAAGTATTTTTATTATTTTGGTAGGTAATTATTTAGATTTTATTTGTTCTATTTAATTTGGTATATGACTTAATTAATTATTTTATTTAATTACATTATCTAATTAATATTTAATTTAATTTCCCAGGTGTGTTTTATTAATTGGGATGTGTTTTATAGGCTTTGGTGGGCTAATTGGGTTGGGGTGTGAGGCTAGCAACAAAACCAGAAATACCGACACCATTCGAATGCCCCTTCGAACGCTACACGAACGCCCGTAATCTGCTTGACGTTCGAACGAAGTAACGGACGCAGCACGAATGAAAACAGTGAACTTGCGAAATGAATCTGATGACGTACTTATTCTAAATTTCCCCTTACGACCTCTGTTTCCCGTAATATCCTTAACTAAAAAGGTAGTGCCTCCAACTGAGACTCATCATCGGGTTTCACATGTAAAAATGCAATGCCTACAACATGCTTCTCATTATGATACGTACAAAGATAAGAATGACTATGTGGGATTTCATAATACATGCATGAATGGTATAGTTGGCTTTATGTGAGAGTTGTGAGTGTGTGCGTGAGTGCAAGGTGGCTTTATGACGTGAGGAGTTGTGAGTGTGTGCACTGGCAGTGTGGCTAGGCGAGAGTGCTAGGTTAGGGCTAATGACGTGAGGAGTTGTGCTTGTGGTAAGCGGCCAAATGGCAAGAAAATTGCGTTAATTGTTTGTGTGTGTGGGGACTGTCAACGTGGGGCAAGTGCGCGTTTGTGATGAAGCTAGGGGTGTTGAAGGCTTATGTCGTTAAAGCTATGAGGACGTGTGGAAGCTGGGTGGCAGCGTGGTGGTGGCAATTTGTATGATGGGGCGTATGCGTGTGAGAATTGTGAGATGGCAGGTGGCATTAAGGGGCAATATGAGGTCAAGGTCTTAACGTGAATGAGGGTTCTGGTTTGTGTGTGAACAAAGGAAAGTGCAAGGGCTAATAATATGGGTGTGCCAATGGTAATAAATCGAGCCAAGATGGGGGTAGATGATGCAATCAATATATGAAAGACGCGGTAAATATCGTGGTAAAGGTAGCCTTTTAGGCTTTTCTTCCCCCAAATGGAGAACCTTTTTAGTCCAACACAATGAGCCCTTGCGCTTTTCATTACAATGCGTACAAAGATAAAGATAACTATTTGAAACTTAGTATGTCCGATTGAACATATCTTGCATTCAACCGAACACACATCAACCAGCGCGGCAAAGCATCGTGGTAAAGGGTTTTAACCCTCCGAATAGGGGACCTTCTTCGCACTTACTAAGCCCATGCGCTCGATTGCATCATGCACACAAAGAAATAAAAAACAATAATATCAAACTTAGTATGCCCGATTGAACATATCTTGCATTCAACCGAACACACATCAACCGGCGCGACAAAGCATCATGGTAAAGGATTTTAACCCCTCTAAATATGGGACCTTTCATCGCACTTACTAACCCATGCGCTCGATTCTATCATGCATAAACAAATAACATGCAGAATTCAAATGACGAAAAATAAATAAACCAAAGCAACATAAAACAAAAGAGGATGCCGTTTACTCAAGCGGTACGTAGAGTTGTATCCCGAGTACAGATCATACTACCGTCTATTCGGAATCGGCTGTGAAATTTATGTCCGGGTTTCCATCCGATATACCGCGAGAGTTGACACATCTTTTATTTTATTCCAAGTCCACAACATACAATATTTCATAATACATGCATATTTATCTACTTAAGGGCCACAACATGCATTTTGACATAACAATCATGCAAACAATACTCAATGAATAATAAAAATAAAACAGAAAACGAATGTGGAAAATACTCTCAGGTCTAACCTTTTTTGCCGACTTTCGGACTTGCGTTTCGCGGAGATCGGAATGGTAAAGCTCCTCCACTTCTCTGGTTCACTGGTTTAGCGTCTTAGCTCACTGTTTTGCTGTTTTGCTTGCTGTTTGGCCTCCGTTTTGCTTCTGTTTTCTCTGTATTTTCTGCTCACTGTTTCAGGTCTATTAGTGGATAGTTTTTGTGTTTTTAGGGGGGTTTGGGTTGCTGTTTTTGCGGTTTTAAGGAGGCTTTGAGTGCAGTTTTTTTATGTTACTTTTTAAGGTTTTTAGGGAATGTTTTAAGTGGATTTTTCTGCTATTTTAGGGGTTAAATTACTGTTGTTTTTGGTGGTTAAAATAGTGCAGTTTTTTGGACTGCAGTTTTCGGTAATGGAGAGGCTTATGGGGGCTGTATTTGCGTGTCCTAAGGCTGTGGTATGGGGCTGTGTATTCGGCTATGGAGGGACTTGGAGGAGGGGTGGTTGTTTCGGTTATTGAAGGAGGTATATGAGAGAAATTGTTTTACTTCTTTATGCTATTACCGTGAATGATATTGTGTGAAGGTGATGGGAAATTCTTTGCTTGTTTTCTTCTTGTGATGGGCGTGAACTATATGTGTGAAGGAGAGGATGGCTTTGGTTAGGGGTTGTTTATATAGAGAAGGGTTAGGGCTTCACCTTGTCTCACAAGGAAGGGATTTGGTGCATTCAATTAGGATATAATTTAGTGTTAGACAAGGAAAGCAATGGATTTGATTGGGGGACATGTCTTGGCTAGATTAGGAATACAATATATTTGATTGGTTAGGATTAGGCATTTAATTTATTAGATTAGGAAGTCAATATTTTTTATTTGTTATGATTGATTTTAATTAGGTATATCATCTTTTTTAATTTAGGTATATAACATATTTGATTTGTTTAAATTAGGCATGATTTTATTTTATTTTTTATTTAATTTGGTAAATGATTTAATTATTATTTTATTTAATTACATTATCTAATTAATATTTAACTTAATATTTGATTTAATTTGGGTGTCTATTAGGGTGAATGGGCGTGTGGGCCTTGTAGTGGGCGTGTGGGCCTTTGGTTGGTGGGTTTAGTTTGTGTGGGCTAGGTGTGTGGGCTTGCGGGGGTTTTAGGTAAAGGCCAAGGGGCTTGCGGGGATTTTGGGCCGAGGTTAGGTGATTTGTGAATGTTTTGGGCCGGGAATAATTTTTAAAACGGAAAACCAACAAGTAACCCGAAGTTAAACCAGCGAACTTAATCCGAATATGAGTCAATTCTTGACTCCTCCCTTCCGACGTCTGTTTCCAGTGGCTTTCGCGACTTAAAAGGTAGTGCCTCCAACTGAGACTCATCATCGGGTTTCACATGTAAAAATGCAATGCCTACACATGTTTTGATGAAATTGATTGTTGATGTATGCTTGAATGATGATAACATGGTGTTATGCATGATCAATTTGATGAAAATTGGATTGGATCAATTTTTCCCCAAATCATTGGCTTGGCCGAATGGTTTGTGCCCTAAATGTCATGGTGTTTTTTGTTTTTTGAATCATTGGATGAGTTTGAAAGACTTGCAAATTGTTGATTTACGATTTAATTGGATTAAAATCGAAATTGGACAATAAACCCTAATTGCCTTAACTTTGAAGCATGGAAAATGATATAATTTTTTATTCAATTGTGTTGGACATTAGTTGATGATAATTAGCATGATTAATTAAGTAAATTGGTATTTTGGAAATGTTAATTTGGTTAATTAATTATGGCTATACACTTTAGATTAATTTAATTATGAAGTTTGGAATTTTGTAATTTAATTAATTGGGCCAAATTTGGAATTGGGCTTGTAAAGTTGTATTTGGGCTTGGTTGGGCCAAGTTTGGTTTAGACTAATTGGTTGGATCCAATTGGGCCAAAAACCATATCCATAAAGTCCAAATATAACTAAATGGACCTTTAATTTTAATTGGGCCTATTGGGCCTAAATTGGTTTCTTGGCCAATAAGGGTGATTCCTTAAATGGGCTTTGGAATTTGGGTTTGACCCATATTGACCAAAGTCCATGCCTTATGAAATTAATTGAAAGCCCATTGGACTTTAATTAAATTGACATTGGATGTTAATTGGGCTTTGAGACCCGTAACGATTAGATTTGGAATCTAAGTCGTAAAGGCACATTAAAAAGTGTAATTATTTAATTTAGAATTAAATATAGAATTAATATTAAATACAAATTAAATTGGATTTAATTTGTAATTTGATATAATTAAAGAATTCGTACTTTGAGTACTTATTCGTAAAACGAGTTGGACTCGCGCAAAATCAAATCGTTGTTTGAACATTGGATGGTCATTAATTTCAGATTAATTAATTAGATTAGATTGATTGATAACATGCTTTGTGTGAATATATGGATACGATGTATGAATAATGTATATCAGATGGATATTAGATGGGTGAGGGCAATTTTGGAAATTGTTGTAATAAATTTAGAATTTATTAAATTGGACCTGCGTGTCCAGCCTATTACCTCTTGATTCTTTGTATTTCTCTTCTCACCTATTCCCCTCAATGTAAATGAGGTTTCTTTATAAGTGTTATGTAATTGGGTAGAAGTAATATTTGTGCTAGGGGGAGAGAGGAAATGAAGAGATTTGTTCTAGGAACAATGTGTTAAGTATCCATTCGCATATCATTATTATTTTATTTATACGCGTCTTATTATGTTTTTAGAATGCATGTTTAAGGGTGTATGATGATGAGACCTTAACAAAGTTAATTAATTGGTTGCCAATTACGCGAAAAACCCTCAACATATATTAAGCGTTTTTAATTCCATTGAATGATTCAATCTCAAGATCCAAGATTGGCACTGGTTTGTTGGCCAAAGTCAAGACCTTTGTCCATCGCGGATGTGTTTGAATCATGAAGGCTTTGTTCCATATCGGTATCTTGTCCATGTTGTGATTTGTTGGCCAAAGTCAAGATCAATTCTTGTCCATCGACATCGATTACGAAGCTTTCCAAAGTAATTGGGTCCCGCTTAACTGGAATTATTAAGTTTGTTGTGCCAAAGCCAATGCTTAATTGATTCAGAGGAAAAAGGTTAGGGAATATATTGGATATATTGGCATAAATAAGATATATGTTTCGGACTTGGATGTCCACCTACTGGATCTAGGAATTGGATGGGATCCAATTGATATTAGAGATCTACCTAGTTAATTATCATACTATTTGTTGGCCAAAGTCAAGATTGTGTGTTATTTAACGGGATCCTAGCCCACTAGGAAACAAGGTTTCCCGAGTACTCAACAGAGGGTTAGAGGCTCGCCGAAAAATAGTGGGAGGCAAGTATTAAATTTGTAAATTCGTTTAGATACTTTCCAATACGCGCTCATTTCAAATTTTTCATCATCAAATTAATATATTAGTTGGACTAATATTTAATCGTTGTTTTAATTAAACAGTTGGACTGTATTCAAACTACTTCAATTATAGTTGATTATATAATTGGATTATAGTAATCAATATATTTGAATTTAAACCAATTAAATTATAGTTGATTATATAGTTAGACTATAGTAATCATTATAATAAATAGTACCTAAAATCGTTGATTTGATATTTAGACTATTGGAATCAAGATAATTGAAAGATTAGCATTTAGAACATAATCCTGGGAGAAAATGATTTTTAAACGGCTTTAATTTTCAGATTAGGAATAAAATCTCAGAATAGTCTTGGGGACCGAGAAGTTAATTTATTTGATAGAATGACATCTCGAGCCTAAGCCCGGAGTTGAGCAAATAGTAGAACATGATATTTGGAATATTCATGTGATGATTACTTTAGTGCTTAATCCGTTATGCTTGCCGCAAAGACTCCTTAATTTCTAGTCAGAACTAAGGATTAAATCCTTATAGTATGATATTGAAATTGAAGGATCTTTATAGATTTATCCTTAGATCTTAGAAGTACAAATTGCAATAGAAAACTCTTGGAGAGTTAATGGCTATACTCAAGGAGACAAAGCCAGAGTTTGCAATAGGGCAAGAAACGCAAAACACATCTTACTTCGACATCCTAGAAGGCCAAGGCTTGGCAAAGGCTTCTGGGGTGTGGAAAAGAGGCAAAGCAAAATCATTATAATCTTCTGGGAAGACATTAGACATATCCAAAAATGTCTGCCTAAACCGTGGCAAACGGGGTCACTGGAAGCGTGACTGCCGTACGGACAAGGTAGACATGAAGGAATTGAAGACGGGCAAAGCTCCGACTTCAAATATGTTTGTCATCAACATGTTCACTACTAGTATTAAAATTGGATTTTAGATACTGGATGTGGTACATAAATATACGTACTGGTGTGCAGAATCTGCTAATAAGCAGGATACTGACTTCAGTTGAGATTTATCGATGAGTTGGAAACGGGACGACAGTCGCTGTTTTAACCATATAAACCTAAGTTTAGGAACTACCTTTCGGGTATGTGACCGGCGTAAACACACACGTATAACATAAGCGCACGTATCGTTCAAGTAGATAAAAATATCGATCCCACGATAACTTAATTCCTACTGTTGTTATTAATTGTTGAATCTATTTATTTACAAATATCTAATTAAATGGAGAAGAGAATGATTTTTTGATTGGTTGGTTGAATGTGGTTTTCCTTAATTAAAATAAACAAAAGAAAATAACAAAAGACTTAAAGATCTAGGGTTGTGAATCTTTCTAATATCTTTTAAAACATTAAGTGATTATTTTATGTTTGTTTAATAAATCGGTTTACTAATCTGGAACACACAATTATGCGAAAGCCTCTGTCGATGGTCAGACACAAATACCCAATTTAACCCAATTGAACCATATTTTTATGTCAACAAAATTATCTGGATTCATTAAGTTTAAGTTCCAATTATGGCTACCCCCGCCCGACAGATATATGTCTATCCTGTAAGGAAATCTATTAAAGGGTTATCTATCCTCAAGGAAGATCGTTGGCTATTAAGTCTAAGGCTGAAACCTAAAATTCCTTTGTCAAGTTTATTTTAGATTTACCACATTAATCTTATTTGTGATCAACAACAAGAAGCATTAAGCTTAAGACTTAATAAGTAAACCTTTAAATTACCCAAACTATAAAATAACCCCTTATAAACCGGTGATATTAGAAGTCATCACAACCCCAGATAACTAACAAACATAATTATGGCTAGTAAAAACTTAAAAGTAAAAGACATAAAGTAAAAATGCTGAAAAGTAAAAGACATAAAGTAAAAGCTGAAAAGTAAATTACAATAAAATGCTAAGGTAAAAGGATCAACTTTCACTATTTACTATTTAGATATCTCCCTTAATATAATATATTAACTTGTGATTATTTTACCAACCGTCCATATAGGCGGTAACCTGATTAAGTCAAATTAAGTCCAACCAGCCATAAAGGCGGAATCAAAATAAACCTGCCATATATGCGGTAAGAAAATTTAATTACCAACCGACCAATCTGGCGGTATCCTTGATTAGTCTGGTTTAAACCGGATTAAAATGAATTACCAACCGACCAATCTGGCGGTATCCTTTTTAAGTCAAATTTTAAATAGTGAATATATTATATTTAAGGGAGATTAATCTAAATAGCAATAGTAAAAGAATTACCTTTCACCCTATCAGGGGGAAGTTACCTCCTCATGGTGAATAGTAAAAATTGTAAAAAGTAAAGAAAGTAAATTACTATTATTACATAACGTAATTAAAATTAATTACAAAACTAAAAATTAAAAGAAACTAGATAGAAAACTCCATATTTACATCAGAGAATTCAGAGAGAATGATACATTTGAAACTGAAACCTCAAGCTCAATTTATAGGCGCGGATAACCAAGCCAGCGTCGCGACGGCGGTGATTGTCGACGTGGTACGCTCAGGTTCGTCGGCTCAGATTCTGGATAAGGTGATAAGGTGACACATGGAAATGTGGTTGGGATCTCAATTATTGTGACATGTGTCGGCTCGTGATTGGCTGATGAAGATTCTTATCTGCCACGTGTCGATTTCGGATTAGTTTGTCAATAATTGATGTTGACGTGGCGACACGTGGCATAGTGACTGTCGGCACCATAGAATTGTGACATGTGGCACTTCGTGATTGGCTTATGATGACGTGGCTGTGAGGTGGCACGTTGACTCGGTCAACTGATGATGTGGACGATGACGTGGCTGACAGGTGGAGTGACATGTGGCGACACGTGGTGATGGCGACTGTCGGCATCGTAGGATGATGACACGTGGCACGTCGCACATTAGTAGATCGGCTGTGATAGTGACACGTGGCACGACGCACGTTAGCAAAGTCAAATTTCCTCAGATTCTGACTTGTGGACCCGGTGCACGTTAGCACTGTTCAGAGCATGTTGGGCGTCGCGACGCCAGATGATTGCGCGTCGCGACTCGCGAAATGACCATTTTTCCCTTTTAGTCCAATTTTCATTGTTTTGGCCCAAATCACCTCCAGAGTGTCCTAAAACTTTATTAATCTACAAAATAACACAAAACACAACAAAATATTCACAAAACTCAAGAAATTGTACAAAATATTAGGTTAAATGAGTGGGAAATAGTGATATAATTACACTCATCACACCCTCAAACCTAACATTTTGCTAGTCCTCGAGCAAAAAAAACAAAAAATAAAATAAAATTAATAAAATTAACTAAGGCACTTTCGTTGGGATCACGGTTGCATTTAGCTTATGCAACAAGCCTTTAAACCCCTAGGTGTCCCTAGTGGACGAGTTGTAGTCTCGTGAGGGTTTACCCACAATACCCACAAACATTTTACAAAAGTAAAAAGTTAGTGAAACTAATGCACACAAAAGCAAAAAAACAAGCGAAAAGAGAATAAAGAAGTTAGTGACTATCAGGTGAAATTTCTACTCCAAGTTACTAGTTGTTTTGTTTCTTTCTAAATTACTGAATAAGTAAATTCTCCGATTATTTTACCATTCTCCATATACACAGCCAACAAAATATTAAACAACTCATTTTTGCCCACAACAGTCACAAGTGTAGTAGATAAGAGAGTAATATTTTTGTCCTAAAGTTTTATCAGAATTCACACCTTTTTGTAGCAATGGAATAATTTTTCTGATTTTTTTTCTTTGATTTTTGAAATTTTTTTTATTTATATACAATATCTTCCATCTATGTAGCGAGTGTTGGGTCGGTGGCTCCCAAACCAGTTGGCTTTAGGGCACCAGGTGTTAAGACACCCCTACGGACTTAATTACTCAGACTTCAGATATATATATTTTTGCAGCATCTTTGATCCATGTAGCGGAATGGGAGTTCCATTCTGTCAAGCTTTTGGGTGATTTCTATAAATTGTACTCCCCAAAACAATGATGTTTCGCCTGAATTCACTGGATCTTCAATAAGGTTAGTCATTTGCTCCTACATTTGCTATGTTTCTTGCTCCACCTTTTCTTCACATATGTATTTTAGGATTTCTGGCGTTCAGTTCTTCATCTGTCATCTGTGAAAAACTTGCTCCATAAGTGTCAACCTGAGGATGTAAAGATGTTTCTAACATTAGGTCTTCATCCTCTGATACGACTGGAATGAATGGTTCAGGTAGATCTTCTCTTCAAACATCATGGTAAAGCATGCTCTAAGATCTTCATTTTGAGGATTGAAAGTTTGATCCTCCGTTGTTGGTGCAGTTGGTACAAATAGATCAGTTTCATCCTCGTCAGAATCTGAATAATAAATTCAAATAGAGACTTTGCTGGTTTGGGCTCCTGAACTTATACATCTGGTTGTTGATACTGCTCAGCCTCCTCCTCTGTTAAGGTGTCATTGTGGATCTCTGGGTACTCGAAGGCTTTGTCAGTTTCATCTGATAATTTTTCTTGAGGTAATTGTCTCGTTTGATCTGTCAGTCTCTGAATGAATTCTGATTGTCTCTAAATACTTTCAAATTGATTCTGGAATGTTTCAAGCATTGTATCCAACTTTTCGTCTTGTTTCTTGACTCAATCTTTGAGCATGTCAATCATCTGATCTTCTCTGATGGTTCTGATTGTTGATGAAGATCGTAGGTAGATGGTGGATAAGATGGAAAATATGATGGTTCTTCGTACCTTGAATGATTCTGATAATTCTGCCACTCTGAAAAGTATATGCATTGATCGCTCGAGTGGTTACCATTACAAATTACACATCTCCCCATTTCGTTCTGATGAATAAATGTAGTATTGCTTGATTCTGACATCCAGTGATAGTTGTTGGGCTGGATAACAGGCCTCAGAAAACCAGACTGTTGCTCCCAGATTTGGGGTGTATCTTCTAGTAAAGCTCGTGATATCTCAATCTCCCAATAATATTCCATTTTTCAATCACCTAAAAACAAAAGAAAGAAATAAGAATTACAGATAAAAATAAATTAGATACAAGTAAATTAGATAGCTTCAAAATTAATAACTCAAGAAAAATAAGTCCCCGGCAACGGTGCCAAGAACTTGACCGGCGTAAACACACACGTATAACGCAAACGCACGTATCGTTTAAGTAGTATAAAAATATCGATCCCACGAGGACTTAATTCCTACTGTTGTTTTTAATTGTTGAATCTATTTATTTACAAATATCTAATTAAATGGAGAAGAGAATGATTGTTTGATTGGTTGGTTGAATGTGGTTTTCCTTAATTAAAATAAATAAAATAAAGAAAAGAAAATACTAAAGAAAAAAACAAAAGATTTAAAGATATAGGGTTGTGAATCTTTCTAATATCTTTTAAAAGATGAAGTGATTATTTTATGTTTGTGTAATAAATCGGTTTACTAACCTGGAACACGAAATTATGCGAAAGCCTCTATCGATGGTCAGACGCAAATACCCAGTTTAACCCAATTGAATCATATTTTTATGTCAACAAAATTATCTGGATTCATTAAGTTTATGTTCCAATTATGGCTACCGCCGCCCGACAGATATATGTTTATCCTGTAAGGAAATCTATTAAAGAGTTATCTATCCTCAAGGAATATCGTTGGCTATTAAGTCTAAGGCTGAAACCTAAAATTCCTTTGTCAGGTTTATTTTAGATTTACAACATTAATCTTATTGGTGATCAGACAACAAGAAGCATTAAGCTTAAGACTTAATAAGTAAACCTTTAAATTACCCAAACTATAAAATAACCCTTATAAACCGGTGATATTAGAAGTCATCACAACCCCAGATAACTAACACATAACTAGGGCTAGTAAAAACTTAAAAGTAAAAGACATAAAGTAAAAATGCTGAAAAGTAAAAGACATAAAGTAAAAGCTGAAAAGTAATTACAATAAAATGCTAAGGTAAAAGGATCAACCTTCACTATTTACTATTTAGATATCTCCCTTAATATAATATTTTAACTTGTAATTATTTTACCAACCATCCATATAGGCGGTAACCTGATTAAGTCAAATTAAGTCCAACCAGCCATAAAGGCAGAATCAAAATAAACCTGCCATATAGGCGGTAAGAAAATTTAATTACCAACCGACCTATCTGGCGGTATCCTTGATTAGTCAGGTTTAAACCAGATTAAAATGAATTACCAACCGACCAATCTGGCGGTATCCTTTTAAAGTCAAATTTTAAATAGTGAATATATTATATTTAAGAGAGATTAATCTAAATAGCAATAGTAAAAGAATTACCTTTCACCCTAGCAGGGGCAAGTTACCTCATCATGGTGAATAGTAAAAACTGTAAAAAGTAAAGAAAGTAAATTACTATTATTACAGAATGTAATTAAAATTAATTACAAAACTAAAAATTAAAAGAAACTAGATAGAAAACTCCATATTTACATCAGAGAATTCAGAGAGAATGGTACATTTGAAACTGAAACCTCGAGCTCAATTTATAGGCATGGATAACCACCCAGCGTCGCGACGCCAATCCAGCGTCGTGACGCTGGTGATTGTCGACGTGGCACGCTCTGGTTCGTCGACTCAGATTCTGGATAAGGTGACATGTGGCAATGTGGTTGGGATCTCAATTATTGTGACACGTGTCGACTCGTGATTGGCTGATGAAGATTCTTATCCGCCACATGTCGATTTTGGATTAGTTTGTCAATAATTGATGCTGACGTGGTGCTGACGTGGCGACACATGGCAAAGTGACTGTCGGCACCATAAAATTGTGACACGAGGCACTTCGTGATTGGCTGATGATGATGTGGCAGTGAGGTGGCATGTTCACTTTGTCAACTGATGATGTGGATGATGACGTGGCTGACAGGTGGAGTGACACGTGGAGACAAGTGTTTTATTTTATAAAGGTGATATTGAGATTAAAACATTAGATGTAAATAACAGTATTTATATTTTGAATATAAATAAATCTCAAACGTATAACTGGACAAACAAATAGCTCAAACTGAATTAATCAGATGAGACTTATTTGTGGGATTGTTGTCTGGGACACATTAAACAAGACTCGTATATCCACACTCTTGAAGAGTGGATACTAGGACGGATTTGATTCTATCACATAATGTCTACGAATCTAGTTTATTAGGAAAAATGCCTAAAATAACCTTTTACTTGGTAAAAGTGTAAGTGCCACCGATTTGTTAGCCCTCGTTCATAGTGATGTAAGTGGGCCCATATCTAGCTAGGCTAGAGGTGGATATGAACACTTTGTAACCTTTACAGATGTGGCATCGCATTATGGTTATGTCTTTCTTGTGAAACACGGATCGAAAACTTTTGATGAATTCAAAGAGTTTCGACACGAAGTAGACAGACAGACCGGCTAAAGTATTAAAAACATCATGATTAGACCATGATGGAAAATACTTAAGCAATAAGTTTCTCAAATATTTGAAAGAGTATAGTATTCTTTCATAGAGGAATCCTCCCGGAACACCTCAATTGAGCGGTGTGTCTGAACGGATAAACCGAACCTTGTTGGACATAGTAAGGTTAATCATGAGTCATTCTGAGCTACCATTTTCCTTCTAGAGATACGCATTAAACAGTGCAATACTTATTTTGAATAAGGTTCCATAAAAATCTGTTAGACAGACTTCATATTAGATATGAACAGGAAAGAAACCGGGTTTTCTCATTCCTGAAGATTTGGGAATGTTAGGCATATGTTTGGATGATACCAAACTAGAACCCAAATCGGATAAGTGCCTAATTTGTAGGTTATCCTAGGGAAACCTAAGTATAGTACTTATACAACTCACTAGAGAATAATGTAATTGTTGCTCGCCATGCGATTTTCCTAATAGGAATACCTATATGCAGTGGTAAGTGGGAGGAAAGTAAAACTCGATGAAAATCGGAGTAATACTGTTCCAGGCACTAAATCCTTAATGGAACACAAACAGTTCATCAGTGATGGGTTTCTGATCTCACCTCGTAAAGATGTCAATCTTATTGAGGAATACAAACTGACTACGTATGAGGAAGTGATACAAGGTATCGACTCCCTATTAAGGCAAAGTGCCATGAAGTCTGAAATGGATTCCATGTATACCAACTAAGTTTGGACACTGGTTGATGTACCGGAAGGCATTGTGCCTATTGGTACTATATAAGTCTTCAAGGAAGACATACATGGATAGTAACATACCAACGTACAAAGCTAGGCTTGTAGTGAAAAGGTATCGTTATCAACATTAAGTTGATTACGACGAAACCTTTAACCCGTTGCCATGGTTAAATCCATTTGGATAATGCTTGCTAATGCTGCATGTTTCATTTATGAAATATGACAGCTGAACGTCAAAATCGTTTTCCTTAAACGGAAACCTTTTGGGGGATGTTTACAACATCCTGACGGTTTTGTTGTACCAAAACAAGCAAACAAGGTTTGCAGGTTTTTCGATCCATTTATGGATTAAAGCAAGCATTGAGTTCTTGGAACTATAGTTTTGATGCAATCATAATGGTATATGATTTAATTCAAAACGAATATGATTCTTGTGTATATAAGGAGGTTAGTGGGAGCGCACTAACAGTGATTGTCCTAATAATGATGATATATCATTTCTGGAAATGAAATTCCCATAATAAAAATCGGTGAAAGCTTGGCTTTCATGAAAATTCTCCGTAGAATTCTTGGAAGAGACAACCTTTATTCTAGGAATAAGGATCTATTGGGATAGATCTAAAAGTTGTTGCCACTCTCCGAGAACTCGTACATTGAAATATATGTACGCGACCTGGTGTCTCATATTCTTTGAGCATATGGAGTCACCATCAGGCCAATCCAAATGATAGTCACTGGATTGATGTTAAGAACATACTTAAGTATCTTAGATGAACTAAGGATGCTTTCTTAAGTTATGGAGAATGAGAACTTGAAGTGACTGGGTTCAAGACTGCAAGTTTCCAAACCGATAAAAATGATTATAAATCGTAACAAATGTACTATATAGTTTGAATAACGGAACAGTGAGCTGGAAATCTTCCAAGCAAGATACTGTTACCGAATAAACAACAAAAGCGGAATATTGTTGCAGCTGAGGCAGCAATAGAAGCCATTTGGATCTATAATAATCCTAATTACATTAGGAGTAGTTCTGTTAGCAGCTGAGCTAGGCTACAAAATAGGCTAAAGAATTAATGGTCTCATCAATGATCCAATATATACTTCAAATATTCATCTGATTCGTTCGGATCATAAATCGTGGCGATGTGATGATCGAATAAATCGCATCAGATGATAACATAGCAAATCCGCTGACGAAAGCCTTTCCTCAGCAGAACTTTGAGCGAACCGTACATAGTTCAGGTGTAGGACACTTGAGTGATTGGCTATTGGCCAAGTGGGAGATTGTTGGACAATTATGACCCATAGCATCACTATTTGTACAGATCATGGTGTTGTTATACAAATTAACTATGTGACAAAGGAAATTGCTCTTTTATCATTTTTAATTAGATTACCAAGATATATAAATGATAAAAGGTCCATATGATTAGTTCTGAATTGAGATGATATGAGACAGTATCAATCCACAAAGGTTTAATCATTAAATCTCCCTAGTCGTAGTATTGTCGAGATTGGACATCGATAATGTGGAATAGACTAGTATTACACTTGTGCGCGTTATGGGAGAATAATGACATAGTTCTCATATATTTGGGTATTGGATACTAATGCAAGTGTAATAGGAGGTTGTGTTTACCGATGGTACGGAAACAGCTTCGCTCTGGATAGACCCCTCGGAATTCCATTGGTAGTATGACTATGTGTCTATGGAAGTCAAAATCAGGGTAGGTGTATTTGGTCTTAACCTGAGACTTGAACCGCTAATACTTGCGACAATCAATATACTTTGGTTTTGATCGTCCATGGCTTTAACAGGTTCTGTGTACGCCTCTTCTGGGTATATTGAGAATCATAGTGTATTGGGTGTGATGTCAAGACGGAAGTATAACTCCAGTCATAGTGGAGATGATGATCACGTAGGATACGGAACTGGTGCTCTTATGTACTGCAGTCATCGGGATAATATGACTAGGTAATGATTATCCGATTAAAGAGACTAGTTACCAGAGATTCGATATGTGCTTCGTACAGGGCAGACATAATTCCAGCCTCAGGCCTAACACGTGACATCTGATGCTGGATAGCAATACGCAATACTACGTATACTACGCCTGATAAAGATTACATATTCCTTTAAGAATATTTCTGGAGAATTGGGTAGGCACTGTGCTTTGCTAGAAGCTAACCATGTCTTGTAAATCGGTAAAAATCTAGTACTAGGTACGTACGTGTTCGGATAGTCCAATGACCGGATTTACTGCCAACATATACGGGGATCTCATGGGTCGCTTCCCCAAGATTCACCGATGACGTATGACTCGCACATAATTAATCTGTGATTAATTAGATGAGAGAGAAAATTAATCTATGATTAATTACAGAGATATTTTATCTGGGATAAAATATTATTTAAAGAGAGAGAACGATTATTTTGGAATTAATCGATAAAATAATATATTCGATATATTATACGAAATTGGATTTCGACGCGGAATTAAAATTAGATTTTAATTCGGGCGAACGAGTTAATTTAGAATTAATTCGCTAGCGACGTGAATAGTAATTTTTCTAGGCATAATTATTTAATTAAATTTGATTTAATTACGTCGCAACGGAAAATTCGTTAATTCGGAATTAGCGAACCCGAGCCCGGGAGTGTTTGCGGGCCCACTCGCATTTCAAATTTAAGTGCGGCCCACAAGTCACATCAAGCGTCAAATCATTAGTCATTCAAGTGATGGATGTCTTGTCACTTTTAGTGATGTGATGTTCGTCATTTGTGATTGATGGGAGTGGTTGGAAGGCTTAAATGCCTTGTACTTTTGGATTTGAATTTTGGTATTAGTTTTTGGAAAACTAAATACACAAACCAACTCATTCTCTTCCTCTCTTTCTCTACTAGTTTCGGCCAAGGGCCAAAAGACTTTACTCTCTCAATTTTCTTCAATGGCCGAGAGGTGCATGAAGATTAAGAGAATTTTGTAACAACATTTCCAAGGTGCTATCACACATTAGGAGTCATCCAAAGGTGATAGGGAAACCCACACATGGGCATGTAATCACACATAAAGCTTGGAGCTTGGAGATTCATCAAGGAGTACAAAAATGGAGCAAAGTCGTGAGCTTCTAGGATGAGCAAGGAAATTTTTGTGTTCCTCGCATTGCAAAAGCCGATCAAAGTTAGTATTCCGCAACTTAACTTTGTTTTATTCACACATGTTTTACGCTTAAATCGTTCTTGGTTTGACCTTAGAAACCAACGTAAATACAATATACTTAAAATTTGGTCAAAATGTTTATGTTAGACATAAACAAAAAAAATAGAGTTTGGAACTCTAGATAATAGCTTGGAGGTATGACTACCATTCTATAATCACTTGACCACCTTTGGGTGACCTAGAATTATTCATGAGTCATTTCATTGTATGATTCTAATTTGGTTTGTGTTCTGGATTCAAAATTTATGCAAGTGCGTATTTAGAATAAATTAATGTTTTTGTAAAAAAAATTGATATTTTGAGAAACTTCATTTTTATTATATAAAATATGTTGATATTGGTTTTGATGTTAAATATTAATTTTAGGTGTTTTAAGAGTGTTTATAGAAGGTTGAAAGGATTTAGGGTAGAAGACCATATTCCCTTCAACTCTCTGTTTCCAGAGAGCTGAAGGAGTTTAAAGCATTAAAATTATATATATATATATATTATATATATATATATATATGTGTGTGTGTGTGTGGTGTGTGTGTGTGTGTTTGTGTGGGGTTTGCACGCACAATGCACGTAGCCACTCGCGTCATGTATGTGTCGCTAATCTTGTTTTTCTCCATTTTTGAGTTTCCAAGCTCTCATTCAGCCCCGATTTTTTCCTATACACTCGTAATGGAATATAGTGTTTCATTAAATTAATTAAAATTACACCCATGCTTTATATCCATGGGTTAGATCCATTTCTGCTGTGTGGGACTCCGATCCGACCCTAGGATTTCCATAACTACCCTAACACATTATGTTGGAGATGTTTATTAAAAATAGACTCTAATTATGAAATTATTTTTACAAGTGTTTTATATGTACCTTTTTTTAGTCGAAACTTGATATCAGAATCTGTACTCGACAAACAATGTTATGGTTTTGAGTTTAATACAGAGTTCTGTATCTGTATATTTTAACTCAAATAAAGTTGGCCATTGTGTTTTGGCATACGGATTGTACAGTCTCTGCTTAGCATCAAGTCAAGTATATTCGAATTCATATAATGTTGAACAAGTTGCCAAAAGAACCATAAAGGAAAAGTCATTTATATTATGGCATAAGAGACTTTGCCACATTTCTAGGGAAAGAGTAGAAAGGTTAATAAAGTATGATATCCTACCTACTCTTGAATTTAGCGACCTAGAAATGTGTTGATTATTATAAGGGTAAACTAACCAAATAAAGAAAAAAATGAGTCCACTCATACCTCCAATCTCTTACAAATTATTCATACAGACATATTGGACCTTATTCACCCACAATTTTCAATAATAAGTATTGCATAATATTCCCGATATAGATATCTGTACTTGATTAAAGAAAGTCTGAAGCCCTTGATAAATTCAAGATCGTCAAGACTTAAATTGAGAAACAGTTGGGAAAAATTATCAAGATTATTATGTCTGACCGGGGTGGCGAGTATTATGGTAAACATGGGGTCAATGGACAAATAAAGTGACTTTTTTGCCAAATACTAAGAATATTATAGAATAGTAAGTCAATTTAATATGTCAGGTAGTCCTGAACAGAATGGTGTGGCTGAAAGGCAGATTCGCACCCTTCAAAAAGATGGTAAGGAGTATGATGTCTAGAAGTAATCTTCCAGGCTTCCTTTGGGGTGAGGCAATTAAAACAGCCTTATACTTCCTCAATAGAGTTCAAAGTAACTCTATTTTTAGAACTCCTTTTGAAATTTGGACTGGTAGGAAATCTAGCATGAGTCACCTTTATGTTTGGGGATATCCTTCAGAATTACGCCTTTATAATCCCACTGAAGATAAGTTGTAATCCAGATCTACTCGTTGCTATTTTAAAAGATACCCTGATCATTTTAAATGCTACATATTCTATTGTAGTGAAGGGGGTTCCAGAATCGTAGAATCACAAACAACTAAGTTCTTGGAATTTGATGTGGCTAATAAAGATAATCATACAGAAATCTCTAATCAAGAACAACATATCACAATCATTTATATACATATACTCATATAGTCTGAGACCTTGTAACCTACAAATGTGACTAATCCAATTTGGAGGAGGAACCATAAAGGTATATGAGGTTCCGCCATTACGAAATATAGTTACAGAGGTTCCATCAAGAAGGTCAACCAGGATAAGGCGGTCTATTGTTCCCTCTGATTACGAAGTATATTTAAATGAGATTGATTATGACGTAAGCCGTTATGTTAATCCAATAACTTTTAAAGAAGCTGTTTCTAGTTCTCAATCTAATCTATGGTGGAATGCAACGAGGGATGAAATGCAATTTATGGGATATAATGGTGTGTGGGAGCTTGTTGAATTACCTGAAGGTTATAGACCTATTTTCTGTAAATTGGTCTATAAGACCAAAAAAGACTCCAAATGGAATATTGAGAGGTTTAAAGCCAGATTAGTTGCCAATGAATTTACTTAGAGGGGGGAATTAATTACACTGAAACGTTTTCTCATTTACATTCTAAAGGTACATTTAGAATAATCATAGCATTAGTAGCTCATTATGATTTATAGCTACATCAGATGGATGTTAAAATCACATTCCTAAATGGAGAATTAAGTGAATAGGTCTATATGGTACAACCTGAAGGATTTAAGAAAGATGGTGAAGATCATCTTGTTTGTAGACTTAAAAAATACTATTTATGGTTTGAAACAAGCCTCTCGTCAGTGGTACATAAAGTTTGACAATGTAATCTCCTCTTTAGGATTTGTGGAAAGTAAATTTGATAAATGTGTGTATATCAATATCAGTGGGAGCGAATTTATTTTTCTCATACTTTATGTAGATGATATTTTGCTTGCATATAACAATCTGGGAATGCTGCATAAGGTAAAACAGTCATTATCTAAGTATTTTGATATGAAAGATCTTGGAGAAGCATCTTTTGTTATCGGTATTGATATCTACAGAGATAGAACTCGAAAGCTATTAGGTCTATCTCAGAAGGCATACATTAAGCAGATACTGAACAAATTCAGTATGCATGATTGTAAATCATGGGATGTGCCAATTGCTAAAATTGATGTATGCACATGTATGCACTAGACCTGACATTACATTTGCAGTTGGTGTACTAGGAAGATTTTTATCTAATCCTGGAAATGAGCACTGGACATCTACAAAAAGAGTTTTTAGATATCTTAAAGGGACTAAAGATTATATGTTAACATACAGAAGGTTGAGAATATTGAAATAGTAGGGTATACAGACTCTGACTATGCTGGTTGTTCAAATGATAGGAAATCTACCTCAGGATATGTGTTTATGCTAGCAGGTGGAACTATATCTTGGAAAAGTTCCAAGCAGACATTAGTAAGTTATTCTACTATGCAGGCTGAGTTTGTAGCATGTTTTGGTGCAACATCACAGGTTGTTTGGCTATGAAATCTCATTACAAAAATATCAATTGTTGACTCTATTTCTAGACCTATAACGTTGTATTGTGATAATATTTCAGTGGTATTATTTACAAAAAAAAATAAGACTATCACTGGGTCAAAACATATAAAGGTCAAATACTTATCAATAAATGAGCTAGTAAAGAAAGATGACATTATTTTAGAGCATATCGATACAGATGATATGATTACTGATCCTTTGACCAAAGGTCTTCGACCCATTGTTTATGCAAAACATGTTGCTTGTATAGTTTTGGTAACGTCTTTTGATACCATAGGTTAATGGGAGGCATAATTGCTATATGTTATTTTGTTTGTACGTTTGTACATATATTTTATGTATTTTGCAATGATTATCTATAAATGTGCATCTTCATTGGAAGATATTAATGTTTATTGTTTGATATATCATTATGTAAAGTCTTATAATGTGTGTCAATCATTGCTATATGTTATTTTGTTTGTACGTTTGTACATGTATTTTGTATATTTTGCAATGATTATATATAAATGTGCATCTTCATCGGAAGATATTAATGTTTACTATTTGATATATCATTGTCTAAAGTCTTATGATGTGTGTCAATCATAAGTATTGGCTTGGGGTATAAATTTACAAAGCCTTGTTGGTATGTCTTATGACACATAAAGTTTATCTCGAAATAATAAAGAAATAAAAGACATAAATGCTTATTATTTAAGCTTTAATTTCTCATGCGTGCCTGGGCTGCATAAAGTAGAGAAATTGGTGACCGATAAGAGAAGATAACACATTAATTTTAGATCATAAAGTGAATGTTATTGTATCTTACTAATTTATCACATATTGTTCATGTCATTAAGGGTATATAATTTATGTGAACATGAAATGGACTATATTCCATTATAATGTAGGTACCGCCATGATTCTATATCTATGATCTTATTGGACATAATGGTATACTAGAGTTGTTTCTAAACCGATTTTGGATCCATAAAGTATTCTTAGAATTAAAACATTCACAATTGATATCGCCAAAGTGGGAGAATGTTAGAATATTTTATTCTAATATTATTGTGGGCTTTAATTAATTGTGAGATAGGTTTTAATACAGCGCTAAGTTAATTGGTTTTATAATGGAAATTGTGAGGCCCAATTGTGTGATCTAAAAAGTTGGTTGAACTCTATATAAATTGATGTGTGGAAATTAGAGCAGGCTTTAGAGATGTTTTGTGTGTTTGATGGGTGAGCCCATTACACTCTATAAATTAGTGAGCTAAGGTCTCATTATCACTCCCCTATAATAGCTTACTCAATAAGCTTCTTTTAAATGTATAAATAAACATGTTTTCCTCTCTCTCTAATTAATTAATCCTTCATTATTGAGATTTGATGTAAAACATAAAGATAAGCTTTACATCAAATCTCATTTGTGCATTATTATATACATTATTAAGATTTGATGTAAAGCATAAAAGATAAGTTTTACATCAAATCTCATTTCAAGCAAATGTATTATATATTGAAGGATGAATGCATAAATGGTGTGTGGCAAGTAAAATACCGAGAGAGAAATGAAATTGGAGAGAGAGAAAAGTTTCATGGCTTAACAGAATTTAGGCAAATGAAGTTTAATAAGAGATAGTAAGCTTTTCACCATCAAGAAGAGGGGAGAATAAGGTGATATCCTTAGTGCAAATACTCAACAGATCTACTAATTTTTTCCGCTATATTTATGGTTCTAAATCAGGTACACTCTCCAAATCATCCAAATAATTCTTTAATTCGTATTCTAAGCTCTTGTGATAAAGTTCATGTTGCTAAATAAATCCTAAATAAAGAAGTTGGAATTTTTTTCATTTTTTATTTTTTTCTTATTTATTCCTTCACTCTTCTTCAAGCTTTTGCTCAAGATAGAGTGTGTGAGAGAGAGATGGCAAGTCATAGATGTTATGTTGTTAGTATTATACCAAGACAAAATTGAATTTCTTTTAATATCCGTTAAACAAAGAAATTCAAATCAGTTTAATAGATGATCATATATGGATTGATCTGAATCCTGCATTTACTACAAACTCATGCATAGTAGGCTATGTCCTTTAGTTTACAAAGGTGAGGTTGGTGAAGAAATCTCGACCAATAGCTACGTATTTTGGGGACATGATTTGGTGTGTAGCTGGGGAGATTTCACATAGATATGGAATCCACTCCTCATTGCGAGAAGTAAATGAGTATCTTCTTTAAGGGTTAATTCAGTATTTGAACGGTTAGAGCGCTCAAGTCTTTCTTTTACGAACAGAAAGATTAATATTCATAATAGTTTGATAAATCATTCATTAGAGAATCAATGGTACTTATGGAACAAAATAATTAGAGGGGTATGACGGACATTATGACCTTGTTCTGATTATGAGATACTCGTAGGGGTTCAATTTGTATCCAGTGATTATATATGCGGACGCCGATGACTTTCGATATAAAATATATCTGCAGTAACGAGTGTACGCTTTAGGTTTTTAGGGGAATAACCTAAAGTTAATAATTCAGAATTAATATTTCGAGGTTATTGGAGCTCGGAACTGTAGGTCCATTTGGTCTCCATGTTAGCTCGTTAAAAATAGAAATCCATGGAATAATTGGATAGTCCAATTATGAACTCACTTGAAAAATATTAAATAATTGGAATTATTTATTGATTAATAATTATATAATGTCACACTTTGTTATTATATATTAAAATATTTAATATATTGTTTTATTTTTATATTGATGTTATAAGATAATAATTTGATATAAGATTTGATTTTTAAATTAAATTTAATTTAATTCAAAATCAAATATGTAATTTATATCATGATATAAGTTACATGTTAAATTTTAATTTTAAATAAAATGATATTGATATTATATTTATTTTTGAAATTAATAATTTTATAGTGACAAAAAAGCCCTAGACCAAATATTATTATTTATATTAGGGTTAAGGTTAATTTTCTATAAGCACTTTTTAACCTAAAAAACCATAATATAAATATATGGTTTTCTCATCTCATTGGGACTTTAGCCATTTTTCTCATATTTTCAATGAGATTGAAAAGATAGAAAAATAGAAAAATAAAAAAATTCCACAAGAAATTTTTCATCAAGTGAGTTAATCTGAACTCATCCTCACAGATTTTTAGTGGTGAGTTATAAAACGGAAGATCAAGTGATAGACCTAATTCTTGTTTTTGATCTTTCACAAGCTCCCGACTCCGTCGACTCCACTACATGTGTTGCGTTGGAGATTTATCATCACCAATAAAAGCTTTGAGCTTGCAAACTAATGCTTTTTCATTAACTGGCCATTAATAAAATTGATCTGGTAAATCTAAAATGAACTAGACATAGGGATTTTAGGTTTCAGCCTTAGACTCAATAGCCGACGATCTTCCTTGAGGATAGATAACCCTTTAATAGATTTCCTTACAGGATAGGAATATACCTGTCGGGCGGGGGTAGCCATAATTGGAACTTAAACTTAATGAATCCAGATAATTTGGTTGGCATAGACATATGGTTCAATTGGGTTAAACTGGGTATTTGTGTCTGACCATCGACAGAGGCTTACACATAATTTAGTGTTCCAGATTAATAAATCAATATATTACACAACTTTAAGATAACCACTTCATCTCGTGATCATCATAAGTTTGATCAAGTGGCGTAGATCAAACTCAACATTTGCAAAAAGCTTGACTTTCATCATTTTGCTGTCCAAATCATGATCACTTATTTGAATTTGATGAGTTGGGCAAATGTGTGGCGGCTCGGGCCTTTGGTGGCATGATCTTCATTCAGGTCTAAGGTGATAAGAAAAGAAAATTTTTCCAAAGTGGATCCCGGGTGCCTAAGCCGCTTCCGCTGCACGATGGAAAGCGTTTCCTACAATGAATCTACAAAAGTAAGAGGGGAGCAGATGAGAAAGTTCAGATTTTCAAAACTAGGCTAGTGGCCAAGGGTTATACTCAGAAAGATGGAGTTGACTATGAGAAGACTTTCTCGCTTGTAGCCATGCTCAAATCCATCTTCATTCTTCTTTCCATTGTCAAATATTATAACGATAAGATTTGGCAAATGGACATCAAGACAACATTCTTGAATGGCAATCTTGATGAGTGTATCTATATAGAACAACTAGAGGGGTTCATTGCCCAATGTCAATAGCAAAAGGTTTTCAAACTGCAAAGGTCCACTTATGAACTGAAGCAAACATTCACATCTTTGAAGATAAGATTTGATACCACGATCAAGTCTTATGATTTTGAGTCGAACGTCGATGAGCATTGTGTATACAAATGCATCATTGACGATAATGACGCATTTGTATACACATTTTGTACGTTGATGATATTTTACTCTTTGGGAATGATGTAAAAGTATTGTCGGACATGAAATCCTGGCTAGCTAACCAATTCCAAATGAAAGATTTGAGAGAGGCCAATTATGTACTCGAGATCCAGATTCTTCGGGATCGCAAGAGACGCCTGATAGCTATGTCTCAAGCATCCAATATCGAAAATATCATTGTGCGATTTGGGATGCAGAATTTCAAGAAATGTAATTTTCAATTTCGATATGGAATCCATTTATTGAATGAACAGTCTCCTAAGACATCTCAAACAGTTGAGAAAATGAGACATATTTCACATGCCTCAGCAATTGGTAGTCTCAAGTATGCTATGTTATGCACGAGACCAGATATCTGCTTTAAAATGGAGTAGTCAGTAGGTTTCAGTTTAACCCGAGATTATTTAATTGGGTAGTTGTTAAAAACATTCTCAAGTATCATAAGAGAATGAGAAATTATATGCTTATGTATTCTGGTGAGGATACGATCCTCTGAGGATATACAGATTCTGATTACCAGACGGATGTAAATTCTAGGAAATCAACATCCGAATTAGTATTTGTTAGTGTCCTACAAATGCCCAAGGTCTCTAAACAATTATTTATGTGTGAATATTCAAGAAAGTTGCGGAAAATACTTACAATGATCGGCTTTGAAATTTCTAAACTTTCTTTGGATGATTGAAGCTCCAAGCTTTAAATTGAATTTCAAACTCATGGGTGAGTTTCCTTATCAACTTAATATGAGTCCTTAAGTACTAGCTTGATGAATTTTTGCAAAAAAAAATTCAAGAACAATAAGGGAGAAATTCGGCCATGGTGAAGAGTGGAGAGGAAATAGAGAAATGAATAGTAACTTCAAAAGTTGACTTGGTTCAAGTTTCCAAAACTTGAAGGGTTGTGCATTAAAGGAAGCCTTAAATATTTTGCCAACTACTCACATCACCTTTTGACAAGTTGATGTAAATTATGGGTCCCACCCAATTAAAATTCCAAATTCAAGTGTGCTTACACAACACACTTTGGGTCCGGGTTCGTTTAATCTGATTAAACGAATTTTCTGTCGCTAAATAATTAAATCCAATTTAATTAAATAATAATGCCTCGCAAAATTATTACAAAATTCGCTTACGAATTAATTCCAAATTAATTCGTTCGCTTGAATTAAAATCCAATTTTAATTCCGTATTGAAATCCAATTTCAATTAATATATCTGATATATTATTTTAGCCCAATTAAATAAATTAAATAGTAAAATCCAATTTAACTATTAAATTTACTTTGTCGATTAATTCTAAATTAATCGCGTTCTCTATTCTAGACAAATTTAATCCATATAAATTCTTAACGTAATTAATCCTCGATTAATTTTCTTTCTCATAATTAATCCCAAATTAATGTTTTTCGAGTCAAATGTCATTGGTGAATCTTTGGGAAGCGACCCAAGAGATCCTTGGATATGTTGGTAATAAATACGATCATCGTACCATCTGAACACGTGCGTACCCCGTACCACGTTCTCACTGATTTACAAGACATGGTTGGTTCTAGCAAAGCACCGTGCCTACCCAATTCTCCAGAAATATTCAATGAGGAATATATCATATGTATCAAGCGTAGTATACAATGTATTGCGTAATACGATCCAGTATCAGACGTCACATGTTAGGCCTAGGGCTGGAATTGTGTCTGCCCCGTACGAAGTATATATCGGATCACTAGCAACTAGTCTCTGTAATCAGATAATCATGACCTAGTCCTACTATCCCGATAGCTGCAGCATTTAAGAGTACTAGTTCTGTATCCTGCATGATAATCATCTCCATATGACAGAAGTGATACTTCCATCAGACATTGTGGGAACATAGAAATTAGGCGACGCATGTTGTTTCGGGCTCACGGCCCGGTTGGGAGTACGGAGTAGCCCGCGGGGGACTAAACCAGAGAATGATGGAGTCGCCACCTGGTGTGAACCGGGACAAAGACTTAAGGCCGCACTCACCCCTCGCAAGGGAAGACCTCAAACCATTGGGTTCGGAATGGTCCCTTACTTATGCCACTTGTAATAAAATGATTTGTGCAATAATTCAACCAAGCGTAAGCAACATTTATTTCCAAGGATAATTTACTCCTAAGTTCGCATGCATAAGTACAAAGCTCATATCTAAGTTTGCATATAACACATTTTTCATGTTTGCATACAACCTATTTGCATATAATCTATGTCTGAATTTGCATGCATAAAGGTAAATTAACATACGACAAGCATACAACTTAATAAGCACATTGTACTCATACATGTGGGGAATACAGATAAATGGCAATTGTACAATCATGCGTAATAAAGAGAAGCAATCAGGTTCGTAATACAAAGGGATAACTAATAGGGCAATTATGCATAAAGTGTGCTGAAAAGGACTCAGTTCAGTGTGTGCGCGTTCGTGTAGCGTTCGTAAACGCGTTTGAATGGTAAACAAAAGGTTCGCATTCGTGTAGCATTTGATAACGCGTTCGAATGGGACCAGACCTGATGCATGATAAAACAAAGAAAATACGTGTGCGTTCGTGTAGCATTTGTAAACGCGTTCAAATAGTAAACAGAAGGTTCGCGTTTGTGTAGCGTTTGAGAGCGCGTACGAACGGGACCATACCTGATGCATGATTAAACTAAGAAAATGCGTGCGCGTTCGAGTAGCTTCTGAAAATGCGTTCGAATGGTAAACAGAAGGTTCGCATTCATGTAGTGTTCGAGAACGCGTTCGAACGAAACCAGACCTGATGCATGCAACACATACATAGACAAACAAATCCATAATGTCGGACCTCACGTGTCCGATTGAACTCATTCCCATCCAATCATGTGTACCTCGCCTGGCGCGGCAAAGCATCATGGTAAAGGATTTTAACCCCTCGAAATAGAGGACCTTTAATCGCACTTACTAAGCCCATGCGCTAATGACATAATGCACATAAAAATGAAGACAACAATATCGGACTTCGTATACTCGATTGAACACATCTCACATTCAACCAAATATACATCATCCGGCGTGGCAAAGCATCGTAGTCAAGGATTTTAACCCCTCAAAATAGAAGACATTTAATCGCACTTACTAAGCCCATGCGCTAATAACACAATGCATATAAGAAATAAAAGAAACAACAATATCGGACTTCGTATACCCAATTGAACACATCTCACATTCAACCGCATACACATCGTCCGGCGCGGCAAAGCATCGTGGTAAAGGATTTTAACCCCTCGAAATAGAGGACCTTTAATCGCACTTACTAAGCCAATGAGCTAATAACACAATGCATATAAGAAATAAAATAAACAATAATATCGGACTTCGTATACCCGATTGAACACATCTCACATTCAACCGCATACACATCGTCCGGCGCGGCGAAGCATCGTGATAAAGGATTTTAACCCCTCTAAATAGAGGACCTTTAATCGCACTTACTAAGCCCATGCGCTTGACCTCATCATTATAAATAACGATAATAAACAAATCAAGATAACATGAAATAAAATATGTGCCGTATACTCAAGTGGTACGTGGAGTTGTATCCCAAGTACAGATCATACTACCGTCCATTCGGAATCGGCTACGAAATTTATGTCTGGGTTTCCATCCTATATACCACAAGAGGCGACACATTTTCATTCATTCAAGGGCCACAACACACATTATGCAACGACTCTCATGCGAATAAAATTCATTAAACAATTAAAAGATGAATATAAACTAATCAGAAAGGTGCCCTCAGGTCTAACCTTTTATGTCGACTTTCGGAAGTACCGTACACAGTCGTTGGAAGGTTGAATGCTCCGTAACTCCTCGGTTCACTGGTTCAACGTTTCCCTTCGCTGCTTCACTGTTCGGGCTGCTGTTTTCCCTCCGTTTTGTTGCTATTTTACTGTTGTTTTGCTGCTATATTTCAGTCACTATTTTGGTGTTTTAGACTACTGTTTTTGGATGTTTTTGAAGGTTTAGGTTACAGTTTTTTTAGTTACCGTTTTGGGAATTCAGGGGCTGTGATTTTTTGTAATGCAAGGGTGTTTAAGGGCTGTGAATTTTGTAATGCAAGGGTGTTTAAGGGCTGTGTATTCGGCTATGGAGGGAGGAGGAGGAGAGAAAATTCTTCGCTTCTTTTTCTTGTGTATCAGGTGTGGATTGCTATGCATTTTTTTTGTATTTTGCGTGAATAGTAAGTAGGAGAATAGAGATTTCTTGTGTGAATGAGCTAGGAGGATGAAGGGTTGAGAAGTGGTTTCTTTTATAGACAATGGCTAGGGCTTCTCTTTGTTTGAAAAGGAAGGAATCAATTAGTGTCTCACAAGGAAAGTCTAATATTTGATTGGGGGACATATCTTGGCTAGATTAGGAATATGATATATTTAATTTGTTTTGTTTAGGCATATAATATGTTTAGTTTGGTATATAATATTCTTGATTGATTTTAATTAGGCATTATTTTATTTGATATTTATTTTAATTTGGTATATGATTTTTAGATTTTATTTAATTCCCCATGTGTTAAATATGTGTTTTACTAATTTGGATGTGTTTTATGGGCTTTGGTGGACTAATTGGGCTTGGGTGTGAGGCTAGCAGCAAAACCAGAAATACCGACACCGTTCAAACACCGATTCGAACGCTACACGAACGCTCGCAATCTGCTTGACGTTCGAACGCTGTCACGAACGTAGCACGAATGAAAACAGTGAACTTGTGAAATGAATCCGATGACGTACTTATTCTGAATTTCCCCTTCCGACGTCCGTTTCCCGTGACTTCCGTGACTTAAAAGGTAGTGTCTCCAAATGAGACTCATCATAGGGACTTACATGCAAAAATGTAGTGCCTACAGTCGCCCCCCACTTTGATGGGACTTGTGTAATGTGTAACAGTGGCAATCCTATCAAAATTATGCAATGCATTTTCACTTACCTGGCTCGCCAGCTTCTTCTTGACTTGCCTGCTGTCTCGAACTGAATTAGTGATGCAGTGGACCTCGATCCTGGGACGCATCCCAATAGCTGCAACCGACAACGGGGGCCTCGACCCCGGGACGCATCCCTATACCGCCGACAAAGGTGGGCCTCGACCCTGGGACGTATCCCGAAATTTATGATGCAGTGGACCTCGATCCTGGGATGCATCCCAATAGCTACAACCGACAACGGGGGCCTCGACCCTGGGACGCATCCCAATACCGCTGAAAAAATGGGCCTCGACCTTGGGACGCATCCCAAAACTAATGATGCAGTGGACCTCGATCATGGGACACATCCCAATAACTGCAACTGGTATATGTGTTGACGTGGGCCTCAACCCCGGGACGCATCCCCAATACTGATGCTAGTATTGATGTGGGCCTCGCCCCCTGGGACGCATCCCAAAAATGCTGCTGGTATGTTGATGCTTCTAATCGGCTTATCTTCGCCGCCTTCTCTTTTCTTCTTCAAAACCTGCGAATACAAAACAAACATAAAATGAATGCCAAAATATGTTACGTGTATGCATGCATGCATGAGTTTTCTTATCCCGTCGGGTTAGGCCTTCTGCCAAGTCTTCTCTTTCTCAGGCAAAATATTGCTTCAATCTGTCCACGTTGATCGGCTCAGTGAACTCGTTACCTTCCAAGTCTGACAGTTTCACTGCCCCATTTCCCATTACTTTCTGCACTATGTAAGGTCATTCCCAGTTAGGTCTGAACATTCCTCTCGGGTCTGTCGTCGACGACCTTGACTGCTTAAGTACCAAATCACCCTTTCTGATCTTAGTAGGGCGCATCTTCTTGTTGAATGCTCGAGCCAACCTCTTCTGATATATCTGCATGTGATGCAAGGACTTCATTCTCTTTTAATCTAGCAGTGCTAACTGTTCAAACCTCTATGCGGCCCATTCTTGCTCAGGTAACTCTGTTTCTGCTAATACCCTCATTGATTATATCTCAACCTCCACTGGCAGTACTGCTTCCATTTCGTAGACCAAAGAGTAAGGTGTGGCTCATGTTACTGTTCTTAATGACGTTCTGTACCCCCACAAGGCATACAGTAGCTTATCTGCCCAATCCTTATAGTTTTCTGTCATCTTGGCTAAAATTGTCTTTATTGTCTTGTTGGCTGCCTCAACTGCCCCATTTTCCTACGGCCTGTACGGTGATGACTTATGATGGCCTTTCTTGTATTTCTGTAGCATTGCCTTTGTTTCCCCCTGAAACTGAACTCTGTTATCTGTAACCACATGGTGCGGCATACCATACCGACAAATGAGACTCTGAGCTATAAACTTTGCCATTTGTTTCGCTGTAACATTGCGGAATGACTCTGCTTCCACCCGCTTTGAGAAATAGTGTATTGCCACTACTATGAAGTGATGCCCATTTAATGCATTCGGTCGAATCTCTCCAATCATATCGATTCCCCATGCTGAGAAAGGCCACGGCTATGACAACCCATGCAACTCTGTGTGTGGCAAATGATTCAAATTACCGTGTGCTTGACCATCATGACAGTGCTTTACCATCTTCGCGCAATCGGTCTCCATGGTTGACCAGTAAAAACCTTGTCTCACTATCTTGCGGGACAGATTCAACCCGTTCATGTGCGGACCACATACCCCGGCGTGTACTTCTTCCATTACCTACTGAGCCTCTTCTTTTCTCAAACATTTCAACTGAATACCATTTGCTTGCCTCTTGTACAGTTCCCCTTTCAAAATCTCATATTGGGATGCTAATTTCTGAATGGCTAATCTGTCTTTTCTGCCTGCTCCTTCCGGGAGTTCCTCGTGTTATAGATACCTTTGAATGTCGTGATACCAAGGTTTATCATCGTCTATCTCCACTTCTAGGACTCTTTCTATCTCATAAACATGTATATTTGCTGTTGTCAGTACCAACGGTCTCATTACCAACTTCTCTGGATTTTCCCAAGTTTCTGTAAGTGTAGTTAAGGCATCCGCCATCTGATTCTCTTCTCGCGACAAGTGCTGAAACTTACAATCGGAGATAACCTGTGCCAACTTCCTGAGGTGAAAAAGGTAAGGTTTCAACCGTTCTTCTTTCAATTCCCATTCTCCTCGCATCTGCTGGACTACCAATATAGAATCTCCGAAGACTTCCACACTCTCAGCCTTCAAGGCTATCAATGTAGTCAAAACAAAAGCACATGCTTCATACTCGGCCATGTTGTTAGTTACTCTGAACGTCAACCTTTTGGCCAAAGGCAAAGTCTCTCATTCGGGGGTCACTATCACGATCCCAATTCCAGCTCCCTTGCAATTCACTACTCCTTCAACAGTCAAAATACATTTTCCATCTCTGAACTGTTATTGCTTGGATCTCTTCATCTGGAAAATTAAAACTTATTTTGATCCCCTTCAATAGGTTGAAATGCCAGAAACTCTGCTACGGCTCGCCCCTTGATCACTTTGGAAGTGAGGTACTCAATGTCAAAATCTGTCAGCAACACTAACCATCTGTCCAATTTCCCCACTAGTGAAGGCACTGAATGCAGATATTTCAGAGGATTCTCCTTTGCCACTACCTGGATCTTGTAAGATTGGAAGTAATGCCGCAATTTTCTGGATGCCCATACTACTGCCAAACAGATCTTCTCTACTTCTTGATAGCGGGCTTCATACGGAAGCATTTTCTTACTGAGATAGTAGACTGCATGCTCTACCCCGGTTTCATCTACCTGTATCATAATTGTCCCCAGTGCTTCTGATTCTATAGCCAAATACAGTACCAAAGGCTTGCCCGGTCTCGGAGGTTTCAAAACAGGAGGCTTTACCAAGTATTCTCTGATCTTGTCGAAAGCTGACTGACACTGCTCATTCCATTTCACTGGCTGGTCCTTTCTCAACAGTCTGAAGATAGGCTCACATACCAATATCAACTTGGCGATGAACCGACTGATATACTGAATCTTTCCCAGGAATGCTCTAACCTCTTTCTCTGTCTTCGGTGCCGACATCTCAGTAATTGCCTTGATTTTCTCATAATCTACTTCTATTCCTCCCATTCCCACTGTATGTCCCAGGAATTTTCCTGACGTTATCCCAAACACACATTTCTTGGGATTCAGCCGCAAGTTGTATTTGTCAACCCTTTGAAGAACTTCTCCAGTGCTTCTATATGCCCAATTCTTGTCTCTGATTTCACCATCATGTCATCCACATACACTTCAATCTCTTTGTGCATCAGATCGTGGAACAATGTAGTGGCCATCCGCTGATAAGTAGCTCCTGCATTTTTGATCCCAAACGGCATTACCTTGTAACAATAAGTACCCCATTATGTGACGAAGGCAGTTTTGTGCTTGTCTTCCTCAGCCATAAGGACCTGATTATACCCTGAAAACCCATCTGCAAATGAATACATGGCAGATAAAGCTGCACTATCAACTAGTACATCAATATGAGGTAGAGGAAAATCATCTTTCGGACAAGCCTTCTTGAGATCTCTGTAATCCACACACATTCAGACTTTCCTGTCTTTCTTCGATACTGGCACAACATTTGCTAACCATTCGGGATACTTTACCACTTCCAGGAACCCCACATCTATCTGTTTCTTAACCTCTTCTCTGACCTTCTCGGCCCACTCAGGTCTCATCCATTGAAGTTTTTGTTTCTCTGGCTTCATATTCGGATAAGTTGGTATTGTGTGCTGGGCAATGCTTCTGTCTACCCCAGGCATGTCCTCGTAGGACCAAGAACACTTTGGCATATCTGACCAATACTTCTTCTAATTTCTCCCGCTCTTCAGCGGTAACTACACTTGAAATCAGAATTTCCTTAGGATTCTCAGGCATGCCTAAGTTAAATGCATTCGTTCTGGTGGAGCTGATATCAAATATACTCAAGCCATGCAAGTTAGAGGAAAAAGACTCGGGCAAATAAACAAAATGATTGTCTTTATTGCTAATAAATGCGGGAGTACACTCAAATAAATCAGGAAGATAAATGTCTTCATCATGGGCAGACACTTCATCCTCCGCAACCAGGTTCTTCTCAGACTTCTTATCTTCTTCGAGAGTCAGGCTCTCCAACTTCATCAATTCTTCTTCCCAATTCTCTTCCTCCACAGCTTCTTCGGTCAGCGGCTTCTTACCCAACATATCCTGGAAGATCTCAAATCCAGGCACCACAATCCCATTAACTTCTATTGGTTCGGGCTCACCTTGATACCCCGAAGCCTTTACAAAGCATTCCATCAATTTCAGCCCTTTCTTTTTAACCTTCGGCTTTTCCTCATCAGATTTGTACCCCAAACCCCTCCGAGTAGTCTATCCTCTAAAGTCTGGCAGTTTTGAACCCTTACTCGGCTCGAACTTCATTTTTCCTATGATCCTAGCTACCTTAGGATCCACCCATTCCTCAAAAGTTGCCGACACTTGGAACCTCGTGAAAGGTTGTATTTCCAAAGCAGCCACAACATTGTCTACCTCAGCTCGGATGGTGACAATCTCTCCCCCCATATGGGAACTTAATCATCTGATGCAGAGTAGAGGGCACGCCCCCAAGCTTATGAAACCAAGGCCTTCCTAACAATAAGGCAAAAGTGGCTGGGATTTCCAACACTGTGAACTCAACTTTGTCCTCAATAGGACCAACCTTAACCGCTGCTACAAATGTACCCTCAACTCCTCGCTTACTGTCATCATAAGCCTTGATAGTCATACTAGAGGGATCCAAATCTGTTATTTTCATACCCAGCTTGGCCAAAATCTTCAACGGGCACACATTAATGGATGAGTCGTCATCCACCATCACACAAGAGGTCCTTTTACCTCTTACTTCAGCTCTGATAAACAAAGGTCTATTTTGATTTCTCCCCTCAGCTAGGAGTTCTTCCTCAGAAAAAATGATTGCCTGCAAAGCCTCATTTTGCACTGACCCAACAAACATTGCGGGGTTGGCATCCTCCGTCACCACTATCTTGCTTAAGGCCTTAACCATGGCCCATCTGTGCTCCTGAGATGCACACAACAAATCAAATCAGATACTAACTTGTGCTCGGGTTTTCCTCAATTGCTGCAGCACTACATCTCCCTCTGCATTTTCTGTATTCTCAGCCACTTCTCTACCCTCTGATAACACTCATTTACCCTTCTCAGTCATATCGTTATAGAAACGCCCATTGCGTGTCATCCCCCTCACTTCTTCTCCATCACTACTGGAGAAGTCTTCCCATAAATTCTGGCCCCATTCTGTCTCATCTTCACTGTTATTATCCCAATTTCCAAGGCAATAAGCTTGGTGGTCAAAGGATTTGAGGACAAGGCTTTCAGGTAGGCCAGAGTTTATCATATAGGTTGGTGGGGGGGGACACATAGTGGTAATTTGGTAGGGAATTTGGTGTGTGTTAGGGCGTTCTATTTCAAGGTCGAGTATCTTTTTGGAGTCTATAAGGTCCTGGATTTCATGGCGGAGTCGGGCACAATTATCAGTGTCGTGGTCTTTCTGTTGGTGGAAGTGACAGTATTGGCTCAGGTTGAGATGTGGTGGTGGAGGGTTGGGAAGTGGCTTGGTCTCCAGGGGTTTCAGAAGTCCTTGTCTTTTTAATTTCTCCAGTACTTTAGACAAGGGTCTCCCTAAGTTGGAGAATCTCTGATTCCGGATGACAGCAATCTCCGCAGAAACAGGTTTGGTACCTGATGTTCCCCCAATAGGCCTCATACTTAGGCCATAAAACCTCATGTTCTCTGCTTCTTCTTCAATATCCATGACAGTTTCTCTCAACTGTCGAAAATCAGCAATCATGGAGGTCATCCTACTCAGTTTCCCATAGAAGGAGGGCTTGGTGCCATTGATAATCATCTTAATTTGGTCATTCTCTAAGGGCCGAGTCTGCATCTATAGGAGCTGGCTTCTCCAGTGGTCTACATATTCTTTGAAGCTTTCCTCTAGCTTCTGCTTAGTGTTCTCCAAATCTCGGAGTGACAAATCAATCTCAATATCTGTAACATATTGCTTCAGAAAAGCATTAACCAGTTCCCTACAATCTTCCCTAATCTTCTTCTCAAGGCTGTGATACCAAACTATCGGCGCTCCCTCAAGTGACATCCCAAACATTTTCTGCACTTGACGCTTGGATAAACCCACTGAACCCATAACTGAAACAGACTGACGGAGATGGACCCTCGGATCCCCATTCCCGTTGAACTTAGCCATATCTGGCATCTTGAACTGAGCTGGTGTTGGTTTATTCTAAGGTCCCAAGATCAAATCAAGACATGAAATTATGTGTGAACACATCAACGGAGGTAGCGGAATACTCACATTGATCGGTTGAGTCGATTTGGAGATGATTCAAGCCCAAAAACGCACTGCATTGATCTCATCACTGCAACAGTCCACTATCCTACAAAAACAGAAAATTGAGTGAAGAAACGGAGCTCCGAGCTTCGTCCGATGGATCCCGGCTCATGGGGGAACCTCCCTACCACCTTCGCAAGACTCGTAGTGTGCTAGCACTTGCGGTTTTCACCATGAAAACCCAACCCTTGCTTCCCTTATTCACGCCCAAACTGGTTCAAAACCAGTGAGTTGTTGCCGTGAGAAGAAGAGAGGAAATGAGAGAATTGTGTATTGAATTTCAATTAATTTTTGTTACCAAAAATCAATTTATATTTATGCCATAATATTCATTAAACTAATAATAAACTTATGACACAAATCATGCAAAGGCTTAGAGTGTCAAACACTCAATTTCCATGCAATACCATTGAGTGCATTGTACACAATCTCCATGCAATGCATTAGAGTGTCAAATAATGCATAATATGACATGTGTCATGTGGGCCCCACACGTTTCCAAATGAAAGTGGGCCACGTGCACTCACGCGTTCGGGTTCGATATTTCCGAAATACCGAGCTTACGT
>SKCR01009144.1:0-36337 GCA_019454045.1 Zanthoxylum bungeanum
TGTAACATAGTAAACTTCATAAGAAGAAATAACAATGGAGTATAGTAGGACTTTGAGAAAGAGTAATGACTTCAGACGTTTAAGCAACAGAAACTAGTAGGAAGAAATACAGAGGCAGCATAGCGGAGTTTTAGAGGGCATGACTCTAAAGAGGTTCACAATAAGAGGTAGTATGATCGATGGTCGGAAGGAAGATCAAGAGTGAAGTTAAAACAGGAATCCCAAGTAGTATCTAGCAGAAGAATTTTAGTACCAGAGTTGACGCCAAATAGGTAAACATGGAGTTCTAGGCCTATAGAAAAACAGAAAATACAACCACAACATGGGTAGCTAATGAGACTACCGTCACCAGTAAGACATTAAGACCAAATTCCACCCTTCCAAAACTCGATAGATTATAGCAGCAAAGATGAACCTCGATTTTTTACTTTAAATATAATCCCAAACACAAGTGAATACGCACAAAAGTATGATCGAAACATAAAACCTTCAAATATAGTACAAGAACAGGGTAAAAAGAAGAAAATGGTGCTAAGTAAAAGGTATAGAAGAAATATAGTCTATACGAGATGATTAAGAGAAAGAGTAGTAGTTAAGCAATAACAGAATGCAAAAGAACCAGCGATAGACATAACCAGAGAATTGTAGGAGTTCATACCCTTTCAGATAGAAAGATAAAGACATAGACCACAAAAGTTCATGTATAGAATAGAACAGGAAAAAAGGCAGAAAGAACATCAAGTGAAAGGTATAGGCAAAACTGTTGAGATAGAACGATAATAGAAAATATACAAGACAAACAGTGACAAATGTGTATAATAATAAGAAAGATTTTCAAAGGTACTACGAAAGAGTAAGCTTCTCGAAATTGAAATTTAAACTGTGGGAATGTTTTAGATATTTTCCATGTGATTTTATATTTCAATTTGTTTTAAAATCCCCGAGGCATGTTTTGAAGTTTTTACATTTTGGTCCATTTTGACCAAGTCATATTTTGACTTTTGACTATTTTCTACTGACTTTTTGACCGTTTGACTATTCTTGCTATAATTTTATTTTGCTTATTTACCCTATTGTCAATGGCCCTGATTTTGGGTCGTGACAGTACATACTCTCAATGATTGGTTTCGAACTCAATTTCAAGTAACGCTAAGTTAATTCACAGACAAACAATGAAATTACAATAATCATACATATATCAATGTAAACCAAAAGTGATTTAAACAAACCTGTAAATCTAAATTTTATGTGAAAAAGAAAAAAGAATTACTCCAAGCAGAGTTACACTCTTTCCTTAAATGTTAAAGTGTATGCTCTAAAATCTGTTGTGAATGTCATGGTTTAAGGCAAAATATTTTGTAATACAGTTTATTATTTATTTAATAAAATAAATTTGTTTTTTTGCACATATGTAAATCAATAGTTTATATGTATATACCAAGACATTATGTAAAATAAATATCGTTAATATAAAAGATGTTTTAGATTATGAGAGTCAATAATATTTATATATATCTCAAATTAAGTTTGTAAAATGTGAATATTATACAAGGTAATAATAATCACTCAACCAATATTATTGTGTGTCGCCTAGATCGACATTTGATGTTAATAGAATGGATGATGAGTCTCATGTCATAAAGATACATACAATAGATATTTTCATTAGTAGAATGAAATATCAAATATGACCATAGAAGCATAAGATCACATGATAATATTATCTAACGGTCATTGATTTTCATAATGATACTTAATTTTTGTTATATCCTTTGACCTGAGATCATATGATAACTTGTACAATAGTACTCATGGTTTACTAGTATATCCTCATTCGACTATCCACGTCCATTGAATAAATACTAGATGGTCTTGAACTATTAATGTACGAAGTCATATATGATTGAAGAATGGATCCGATAGCTTTGATAATAAAAGTTATAGATGTTTTAAAGAAACTGAAAGTTGTGGATACATGTCTTTGGCCAAAGCAGTCGATATCTTAGAGATATCAATTCCACGAGATCGAGTTTTAAAGATATGTTGAGTATAAGGATTTGACCTTACTATGATCCCAAACTCGATAAGAAACATAAATATCGGAGTGAATGAGATGACATTCTTGAAGTGTATCATAGCATGTTCACATGTTTTCCCACTTCATTCATCGACTAGGGGACATGGCATGCTGCTATGCGTTTACCTATAGTCTGTGGAATATCATTGAGATGAAATATTATAAATGAATAATGTATCTTTTATTTTATAACAAATAATTATGTTTACATTACATGAAGCTCTAGGGTATATATCCCAACACTCCAAATAGCGAGAAATATTTCCATCAAAATTTTTATCTTTAGCGTCGAAATTTATGACTTTTAATTTTAAAATTCGTCGCTAAATGTCAAAAATTTAAATATAATTTTAGAAGGCGGAAAATTTAAATTTTAGAAGGTTGGAAATTCAAAAATTTCAATTTATCCTTTATCGTCGAAATTCAAATTCGACGCTAAAAGTCTATGTTACGAAAACAAATTATATTTTTATGGTTTTTTTACGACGAAAACTAATTCATCGTTAAAAGTTTTAATATTTTTTAAAAAAACTACCGCCTTCTAAAAGTTAATATCATTTCACTGCTATTGATAATGAACCTAGGACGGTCGCACAAATATATTTCTTGTATATGTTACGAATTCAATGATGTTTATTAAAAGGTAATAAATGATTATTTTGACAATTAATATGAAAAATATTTTTTAATCTCTTTTACAGCTTTGGAAGTTGCTAGCTTGGTTTACCATGATGCAACAAAAGATGTCTTTTTGCCTTATGAGAATGTTGTTGCTACAAATGCTTCTAGCATTCATCAAGAGGTTCAAATGATGGATGTTTTTATTGAAGAAAACCTAATAAGATTAGGACATTCAGAATTTTTCAAAAATATTAATTTGATTATAAATTCGAAATATTAAATTATTTAAATAAACTTAAAATTACATTTATAGTCAAAGATAAATTTCGACGCTAAAGGTTTACCCTTTAGCATCGAAATTCAGATTCGACGCTAAAAGGTTGCACTTTTAATGTCGAAAGAATGTTCGACACTAATGGTATATTAGGATTGGTGCCCAGAGCGCCAATTTCTTTTGTATTTCCCTGTAAATACTTATGTAAACATTTTATTTTGAATAAAATAACCAGTTTCTATAATATAACATCTATTTAAATATGGTAAAGACGTAAATGACCTTATAATGATTAGTTATGATACAGTTGCAAAAGTGTCGCAACTAACATTGAGATGTATCATAACAGTATAATTTCTTACACAATTTCTGGTCAAGGTTTACTTTACTTGGTTAGTAAATAAACCCGCTTAGACCGGTATATGTCGTATATTGGGATCTTAGATTTCAATGGTTGATTCTCACTGAACCATGAGTCTCGGAGACTCGTATAGACATGTAGGAGATCATATCAGATAAACACTGAATGACTCACCGAAGATTCTTAATGGATGTTACACCAACGTTAATAAGAATCTTCTCGGGTTGAGTAGTATAATGATTATTTGACTTGAGAAACCATTGTGGATATATGAGATATCCTCCACACTTTGATGGCAGTCACATCACCGACCTATTTAGGTCATACCTCCACATGTTCGTTGGGTATGGACTGATCCTCAGGATATCCTATGTGTTTCAAGATAGAATCCATCAGCTCTGTGTACAGAGTATAGGTATTCAATATGGAATTAGCAATCCGTTAATCCATGAGCCCGTGGTACACTGTAGAAGTGAGTTCTAAGTGTTATTAAGAGATTGCTAATAGAAACGTCGACGTGATTATATCTGTAGAGATTTGACGTTTATATCTATATCACTTGAATAATCCGGATACCTGTGACAGAGGGATTATACGTATGCAATAACCTCAACCTGTTTGGTTCAGTGAGTTTATATGTGTTCCATAATTTACGGATGGGTAGATTATGGACTTAAAATCAGATTTCGTGATGGATATGCCTGAAACTAGAGAGTCTCACTAATGAAATATACTTGTAGAGCACTAGGGCAACTTTTATGAATAATATTGATTTTTTATAAATCTTTTAGCGGTTAAACGAAAGATACATGCTTAAGGGGCCTTTCGGTCATTTCCTAATTCATGTGTATTTGCATTTAATATATGATTTTATTAAATACATATTATTGCATGTTTTGTATTCTGTTAAGGGATTATAGTTTTGCAAGAAATAGTGGGATGGGCATTTTAGATTTAAATACCATGATCTATATAATGCTTTTGATATTATATGAAATTGTTTTCTCTGCTAACCGTTTTTCGCTATCTATATGATAGATTTGCGATGGCGGCTTCTTCAAACAACCCTTTTGATCGTATGTTGGATAAGAATAAGATCAAAGGCATATAAAACTTTGATGACTAGGATATGGATTTTAGGATTGTCCTCGGATCCGAGAAGGTCGGATATGTATTGGACCATTAGCCCTTACTATATCTGAAAATGAATCACCGAAAGAGATTGAGACTTTCCAAAAATGGAAAGATGATGGTTTAAGGGTTAAATAATACATTCTCAGTTCGCTGGCTTTGGAAATGAAGAGGCAATAGTTTGAGATGCCTGATGCATATAGCATGATGACACAACTCTAAGAATTGTTCATGAATCAAGAGCAAGTCTTGGTTCATAGAGTTGCGATGAAATCATTCCATTCAAAACTAAATGAGGATAGGTTGCGAGTACAAATGTGTTTCATTTGATCGATCTGATCGAGCGATTGAGGCGCAGTGATTTCCCTCTCAATGATACTCTGGGATGGAGTGTCATTCTTAGTTCGCTCTCAGCGTCGTATTGCCAGTTTGTAATGTACTTCATCATGAATGGGATTTATTGTTCTTACCATGAGTTGTATAAGATGCTTCTCACTATTGAGGAGGATTTAAGGAACAGAGTTCCGACTCGCCTTTTGAAACCCACTTCACTTTCTACTTCTTCCCACTCTAATTCAAAGGGGAAAAAGACGAAAGGAAATAAAAATAAGGGTTTCAATGTTCCTCCACAGGCTAAGATAGTGAAGCCCAATAGAGCTTCTGAAGAAGAGTGCCATCATTTCAATAAGATCGGGCACTAGAAAAGGAACTGTCTTGACTTCCTTGCCCAGATCAGGAAGGAAAAAGCATTAACATCAGGTACTTTTATTTTTCATGTTATTGATATCTCCTTAGCTTGTGAAGCTGTCACATCTAGTTGGATTTTAGATTCTTCTTGTCCTGTTCACATTTGTAATTCATTACAGGTGCTGAAGGAAAGTAAACGGCTGAAATCTGGAGAGATGTAGTTGTGATTCGGGAGTGGTGACTCTCTGGATGCGGTTGTAGTGGGCTTATACGAGATTCCCTTATCCAATGGGAGACTTTTGTTGCATGACTGCTATATTGTACTGGGATACGTAGCTAATATTATATCAATTTTTGTATTAGATACAGAGGGATATCATGTAAATATTAAAAACTGTTCATTATCTTTATGTGATAGAAATAATATTCAGATCATTGTTTGTCCAAATGAGCATAGTCATATTATTTTATATACTTCTTGAGATATCTTGAATATTGGATTTAATAAACATAAACTATCTGAAATAAATAATACTGAACTTTGGCATATGAGATTAGGTCATATAGGTGTGAAACGCCTAACCCAGTTGTTTAGGAATGGTTTGATTCAAGATCTCACCATTGAACCATATCCAACATGTGAATCTTGCATCGGGGTAAAATGACCAAAGCCCCATTTATGGGTGTGGAACACCGAGCCACTGACTTATTGGAACTCATACATTCTGATGTATGTGGTCCCATGAGTCAGACTGCTTATAGTAGTTTTCATACTTTGTTACTTTTACCGATGATGTGTCACAGTATGGTTATGTTTATCTGATAAAACTTAAATTGGAAACCATTGAAAAGTTTAGAGAATTATGCAATGAAGTAGAAAAACAAACTGGTCAATATATTAAATATCTTTGATCAGATCGAGGCGGTGAATATATAAGTAGAGATTTCACTGATTATTTAAAGAAGAATGGGATTCTCACTCAATATACTCCTTCTGGTACTTTACAACATAATGGAGTGTTAGAGAGAAGAATGAGACATGATTAGATATGGTCCGAACAATGTTGAGTTTTACTAATTTGCCCTTTTATATATGGGGTTATGCTCTTTTAACTGCTGCTCATATTTTGAATAAGATCCCTTATAAAGCTGTTCCTATGACTCCAAATGAGATGTGGACCGGTAGGAAATCAAATCTTAATTATGTTAGGGTTTGGGGCTGTTCTGCATACATCAGGATGGCTCAGCAGAATAAGCTTTTGTATCGAGGGTAAGAGATTAGGTTTGTTGGATATCCTTCATGTTGGGTTTCTAAAGTGTCCCAAGATCATTTAAGCAATGAAATCAAGTGAATACTCAAAGAAGAATAGCAGAATTAAACTTACTTTGATCGGATTTTGGAGGTGTTGAACACAAAAACTTTTGCTCCTTTGAGAAGTCTCCAAGCTTCCTCTTTGAAGTAGAAATCCAAGATCCAAGCTTAATTGTAATTCCAAGCTCAAGGTTAGTTTCCCTATCACCTTAGATAATTCCTTGTAAGTGCTAGCTTGTGAAATTTTTGCTACAAAAATTCCAAAACTTCCTTGTAACTCTCGGCAATGAGAGAAATGGAGAGCGAGAGAAAAAGCTTCCAAAACCGTGAGTGAGAGAGAGAATTAGATGAGAGTGTGTTGACTTATTTTGTATTTCAAAAATCAAAATTAGATATACCAAAATCAATATTTGGTATAGGTCAAATATCTCACAAAGTTAGAGTGTAAAACAAGTCTTCACTAACCACCAAAACCCATCACCATAAAGTTAATTAAAGTGACAAGTGATGTGACATGTGGGCCCCACTTGAATTCAAAATCCGAGTGGGCCCGAAAACACTCCCGGGCTAGGGTTCGCTAATTCCAAATTAACGAACTTTTCGTTGCGACGTAATTAAATCAAATTTAATTAAATAATTATGCCTAGCAAAATTACTATTCACGTCGCTCGCGAATTAATTCTAAATTAATTCGTTTGCCCGAATAAAATCCAATTTTAATTCCGCGTCGAAATCTAATTTCGTCTAATATATCGAATATATTATTTTATCGATTAATTCCAAATTAATCATTCTCTCTCTTCAAATAGTATTTTATCCTAGATAAAATATCTCCGTAATTAATCCTAGATTAATTATGTTCGAATCATACGTCATCGGTGAATCTTCGGGAAGCGACCCATGAGATCCCTGGATTTGTTGGCAGTAAATCCGGTCGTCGGACTATCCGAACACGTACGTACCTCGTACTACATTTTTACCGATTTACGAGACATAATTGGCTTCTAGCAAAGCATCGTGCCTACCCAATTCTCCAGAAATATTCATAAAGGAATATATAATCTATGTCAGACGTAGTATACGTAGTATTGCGTATTGCGATCCAGTATCAGATGTCACATGCAAGGCCTGGGGCTGGAATAGTGTTTTCCTCGTACGAAGCATATATCAGATTACAAGCAACTAGTCTCTTTAATCGGATAATCATGACCTTGTCATAATATCCCGATGGTTGCAACCAATTAGAGTACCAGTTCTGTATCCGTGCGTGATCATCATCTCCATATGACTGAAGTGATACTTCCATCTTGACATCACACCCAATACACTACGATTCTCAATAAACCTAGAAGAGGCGTACACAGAACCTGTTAAAGTCCTGGACGACCAAAACCAAAGCGTGTTGATTGTCGCAAGTAATAGCGATGCAAGTCTCAGGTTAAGACCAAATACACCTTCCCTGAAGCGGATTCCTATAGACACATAGTCATACTACCAATGGGATTCTGCAGGGTCTATCCAGAGCGAAGCTGTTTCCGTACCATCGATAAACACAACCTCCTATCTCATTTGCATAAGTATCCAATACTTAAATATATGAGAACTATGATGTTACGCTTCCATAACACGCACAAGTACAATACTAGTCTATTCCGTATTATCGTTGTCCAATCTCGATAATACTACTACTAGGGATATTTAATGATTAAACCGTTATGGATTTATACTGTCTCATATCTTATAATCCGAAACTAATCATAAGGACTTTTATCATTTATATATTTAAGTAATCAAATTACAAAATGATAAAATGCAATTTCCTTGGTACATAGTTAATTTGTACAAAAACCACAATGTCTTTTGCAAATAGTGACGCTATGGGTCATAATTGTCTAACAATCTCCCAGTTGGCCTATAGCCAGTCACTCAAACATCTAATACCTGAACTATGTACACGTCGCTCAAACTTTTGCTGAGGAATAGCTTTCGTCAGCGGATCTGCAATGTTGTCCTCTGATGTGACCTTCTCGATCTTCATATCGCCACGATGTATGATCTCACGAATCAGATGGAAACGTCAAAGAACATGCTTGGATCGTTGATGAGATTGCGGTTCCTTAGCCTGTGCTATAGCCCCGTTATTGTCACAATACAATGGAACGGGCTCAGCTGTTAACCGAACTACTCCTAATCCAATTAGGAATTTACGGATCCAAATTGCCTCTTTTGCTGCTTCAGTTGCAACAATATACTATGCTTCTGTTGTTGAATCGGCAACAGTCTCTTGCTTGGAAGATTTCCAGCTTACTGCTCTGTTATTCAAACAAAATATATACCTGGATTGCGACTTGCAGTCGTCTTTATCGGTTTGGAAACTTGCATCGGTAAACCCAGTTACCTCAAGTTCTCCATCTCCATAGATTAAGAAAGCATCCTTAGTTCGTCTAAGATACTTAAGGATATTCTCAACCGCCATCCAGTGACCATTACCTGGATCGACCTGATAGCGACTACACATGCTCAAAGCATACGAGACATCAGGTCGTGTAAATATCATGGCATACATGATCGATCCGACTACCGAGGCGAACGGTATCCGACTCATGTTGTCTCTCTCATCTTGAGTTTTAGGACACATGTCCTTAGATAGAGTGACGCCATGTGACACTGGCAACAGCCCCCTTTTGGACTGATCCATGTTGAATCTCTTCAACACTTTGTCAATGTACGTGCTCTGGGAGAGTCCAAGCAGTTTTCTCTAGATCTATCCCGGTAGATCTTTATTCCTAGAATAAAGGCTACTTCTCCCAGATCCTTCATGGAGAATTTTAATAAAAGACAAGCTTTCACCGATGTTAACATGGGAATGTCATTGCCAATAAGTAATATATCATCAACGTAAAGGAAAATGAATGTCAGTGCGCTCCCACTAACCTTCTTATATACACAAGGATCATCCTCGTTTTGAACGAAATCATATTCTTTTATGATCTCATCAAGACGTTGGTTCTAAGAACGCGATGCTTGCTTCAATCCATAAATGGATCGATTTAACTTACAAACCTTGTTTGCAAGTCTTGGTACGACAAAACCGTCAGGCTGTTGCATATAAACATCCTCAAAAAGGTTTCCGTTAAGGAAAGCGGTTTTGACGCCCATCTGCCATATTTCGTAATCGAAATATGCAGCAATAGCAAGCATTATCCGAATGGATTTAATCATGGCAACGGGTGAAAAAGTTTTGTCGTAATCGACACCATGTCATTTACATGTCCACCACTACAAGCCTAGCTTTGTAAGTTTGTACTTTGCCATCCATGTCAGTCTTCTTCTTGAAGACCCATTTGCAACCAATAGGCTTTACGCCTTCTGGTGCATCAACTAGTGTCCAAACTTGGTTGGTGTACATGAAATCCATTTCGGAAGTCATGGTATTTTGCCATAAACCGGAGTCGATACCTTATATCGCTTCCTCATAAGTAGCCGGCTCATTTTCCTCAATAAGATTAATATCCACATGAGGTGAGATCAGAAACCCATACCTCTCAGGTTGTTTTCTGACTCTTTCCGACCTACGCGGTTCTTGTGTATTCGAAGATTGTGGTACAATTTCATCCCTGATGGACTGTTCATGTTCCGTTAAGGATTCTGTGCCAGGAACAGTATCACTCTGATTTTCATTGAGTTTTACTTTCCTCCCACTTATCACTGCATTTAGGATTTCCTTCTCAAGGAAAACCGCATTGTAGAGCAACAAATACTTTGTTATCTTATGGGTGATAAAAGTAATATCCTTTGGTTTCCCTAGGATATCCTACAAATAGGCATTTATCCGATTTGGGTTCTAGTTTGGTACCTTCCAAACGTTTGACGTATGCCCAGCAACCCCAAATCTTCAGGAATGAGAAACCCAGTTTCTTTCCTGTCCATATTTCATATGGAGTCTCTTGAACAGACTTTGACGGAACCTTATTCAAAATAAGTAATGCATTGTTCAATGCATATCCCCATAAGGAAATAGGTAGCTCTATGCGACTCATCATAGACATTACCATGTCTAACAAAGTTCGGTTTCTCTGTTCGGACACACCGTTTAATTGCGGTGTTCCGAGGAGTCCACTGTAAAAGAATACCATATTCTTTCAAGTAATCAAGAAATTCATTGCTTAAGTATTCGCCACCACGGTCTGACCGTAATGTCTTAATACTTTTGCCAGTCTGTTTTTCTACTTCGTGTCGAAACTCTTTGAATTTCTCAAAGGTTTCGGACTTGTGTCTCATAAGATACACATAACCATAACGTGAATTATCATCCGTAAAGGTTACGAAGTATTCATATCCACATCTAGCCTGGCTAGACATAGGCCCACATACGTCACTATGACCGAGGGCTAACAGTTCGGTGGCACGTGCACCTTTACCGCTAAAAGGTGATTCAGGCATTTTGCCTAATAAACAAGATTCACAGACATCATATGAATTTGGATCAAATCCATCCAAGTACCCACTCTTCAAAAGTGTGGATATACGTGTCTTGTTTATGTGTCCCAGATGACAATGCCACATATAAGTTTCATCTTTGTTACATATTTTAAGCCTTTTATTTGTTACATTATATGTTTGAGATTGATTCATATTCAAAATATAAAGACTATTATCTACATCAGCAGTGCAAATTTCAATATCATTTTTATACATAAAACATCCAGTGTTTCTAAATATAAAAGTGTACCAACATTGGGCCAACATAGATACAAAAATAATATTCTAGTCAAACTAGGTACATAATAACAGTCTGTAAGTTTAAGTACATGCCCCGATGGCAGTTCCAAAACAAAAGTGCCAACGGCCAAAACGGCGACTCGTGTCCCATTTCCAACGCGGAGGTCAATCTCTCCTGAGGCCAGTCTCCTGCTAATCTGCAGATCCTACACATCAGTACATATATGAGTACCATAACCAGAATCAAAAATACAATTTTTAAAACTAGTAGTAGACATGTTTATTTCCATAACAAACATACCTGAAGCCGGTGCCTTGCCCGCTTTGATTTCCTTCATGTGTGCCTTGTACTCGCGGCAGTCAAGCTTCCAGTGACCCCACTTCCCGCACTGCAGATATACATCTTGGGATTTGTCCTTACCCTTCCCAGAAAGTTTTGACGATTTGGCCTTGCCTTTCTTCTTCTTATTCTTCTTTACACCTCCAATCGCTTTGGGCCAAGCCCTCAGAGTCTGAGATTTTGAAGCAAAGTGCGCCTCGCACTTCTTGCCCTTAAGGAGCTCTTTTTCTACTTCGTGCAGTGTGGACATCAAATTTCCAAGAGTTTGGTCTTGGTTCAACATGTTGTAGTTCATGATGAACCCACTCCAAGGGTCGGTGAGAGACTGTAGGATCAAATTTACTGAAGTCTCAGCCTTGAAGACGATGCCCATCTGTTCGAGCTGTTCAATGTTAGCAATCATCTGTGACACATGGTGCTCAACAGACGTACCCTCTGACATGCGAGCGCGGAAGAGCTTCTTCTGCAACTCATATCTTTGCGATCTAATATTAGATCGGTGAAGATCATGCAACTTTGCCATCATCTCATAGGGATCCAATCCCTTGTTTTGACTACAGAATTACGGAGTTATAGCAGCAAGCATTACCGATTGAGCAGTCGCTTTGTCATCGCTATGAGTCTTCCAAAGCTCTAGCTCAAGCAACTGATCAGGTCGGGGCTTAGGCCCAAGAGGTCCTTCTATAGTATAGAGCAACTTCTTGGATCCCAGAACAATTCTGAGATTCATATCACAGTCTTGAAAGTTTATGCCATTAAAGACAATATCGCCCATGAAAATATCCCTAATGCTTAACTTTCATGTCATCTTAACCGCAATAGTCAAACTATACGATTAACGATGTATAGGTACAGTCTAACTGTTACAAGAAAAATAATAATATATTAGTCCCACTAATAAAAATAATTGACGAAATAATTTGAAAGCGCGTAAAGCTAAGGATTTGAACGAAATTACAAATTCAATACTAGCCTCCCACTATTTTTCGGCGAGCCTCTAACCCTCTTTTGAGTACTCAGGAAACCTAGTTTCCTAGTGGGCTAGGATCCCATTAAATAACACACAACCTTGACTTTGGCCAACAAGCTATATGATATTTAACTAGGTAGATCTCTAAGATCAATTGGATCTCATCCAATTCCTAGATCCGGTAGGTGAACCTCTATGTCCGAAACATATATACAATATATATGCCAATATATCCAATATATTTTCCTAACCTTTTTCCTCTGAATCAACTAAGCCTTGACTTTGTCACAACAAGCTTAATGATTCCAGTTAAGCGGAACCCATTGACTTTGGAAAACTTCGTAATCGATGTCGATGGACAAGAAGTGATCTTGAATTTGGCCAACAAATCACAACTTGGATAAGACATACGATATGGAACAAAGCCTTCATGATTCAAACACATCCGCGATGGACAAAGGTCTTGACTTTGGCCAACAAACCAGTGCCAATCTTGGATCTTGAGAATGAATCACTCAATGGAAGGAAAACGCTCAATATTTATTGAGGGTTTTTCGCGTAAATTGGCAACCAAATTATTATCTTTGTTAGGTCTCATCATACACCCTTAAACATTGAGGGGAATTAGGTGAGAAGAGAATTACAAAGAATCGAGAGATAAGGCTGGACACGCAGTCCAATTTAATAAATTCTAAATTTACAACAATTTCCGAAATTGCCCTTTCCCTTCTAATATCCATCTGATATACATTATTCATTCAACACATCCATGTATTCACACAAAGCATGTTATTCAATCAATCTAATCCAATTAATTAATCTTTGAATAAAGTGATCATCCAATGTTCAAACAACGATTTGATTTGCGCGAGTCCAACTCGTTTAAGAATAAGTACTCAAAGTACAAATTCTTGAATTATATCGAACTACAATTTAAATCTAATCTAATTTGTATTCAATACTAATTCTATATTTAATTCCAAATTAAATAATTACACTTTTAAATGCGCCTTTACGGCTTAGATTCCAAATCTAATCTAAATGGGTCTCAAATCCCAATTAACATCCAATGTCATTAATTAAAGTGCAATGGGCTTTCAATTAATTCTTAAGGCATGGACTTTGGTCAATATGGGTAAAACCCAAATACCAAAGCCCAATTAAGGAATCACCCTATTTACCAAGAAACCAATTTCGGCCCATTAGGCCCAATTAAACATAAAAGGCCCATTTGTCATATTTGGACTTAATGGAATGGTTTAGGCCCAATTTGGATCCAATCCAATGACCTAAACCAACTTGGCCCAACCAAGCCCATTAGGCCCAATACAACATTTAAGCCCAATTCTAAATTAAGCCCAATTAATCAATTCTAAAATTCCAAATTTCATAATTTAATTAATTAAAGTGTATTACATTAATTAATCATCTAAATTAACATTTCCAAAATATCAATTTAATCAATTAATCATGTTATCATCATCAATACATGTCCAACATTATTGAAACAAAAAATCATCTCATTTAATGCTTTGAAGCTCACGACATTTCTATGGATTTAATATCCGATTTCGTTTTCAATCCGATTGAATCTAAAATCAATATATCCATGTCTTCAACTCATCCAATGATAAAAAACAAAAAAAAAATACCATGACTTTTAGGGCATATTAGTATTCGGCCAAGCCTAGTAAATTTGGGAAAATTATCCAATTAAGTTTTCTTAAATTGATCATATATAACTCCAAGTTATCCATATACAAGCATACTCAAACAAACAATTTGGTTAAATCATGCTCAAATGAAATTTACCCAAATTTTAGTATATAAACCCTAATTAATTTCATGCTCAAATAGTCTCTCATACCATTGTTGGGTTTCTAAAGTGTCCCAAGATCATTTAAGCAATGAAATCAAGTGAATACTCAAAGAAGATAGCAGAATTAAACTTACTTTGATCGGATTTTGAGGTGTTGAACACAAAAACTTTTGCTCCTTTGAGAACTCTCCAAGCTTCCTCTTTTAAGTAGAAATCCAAGCTCCAAGCTTAATGGTGATTCCAAGCTCAAAGGTTGGTTTCCCTATCACCTTAGATGATTCCTTGTAAGTGCTAACTTGTGAAATTTTTGCTATAAAAAATTCCAAAATTCCTTGTAACTATCGCCAATGAGATAAATGGAGAGGGAGAGGAAAAAGCTTCCAAAACCGTGAGTGAGAGAGAGAATTAGATGAAGTGTGTTGACTTATTTGTATTTCAAAAATCAAAATTAGATATACCAAATCAATATTTGGTATATAGGTCAAATATCTCACCAACTTGGAGTGTAAAACAAGTCTTCACTAACCCACCAAAACCCATCACCATAATGTTAATTAAAGTGACAAGTGATGTGACTTGTGATGTGACATGTGGGCCCCACTTGAATTCAAAATCTGAGTGGGCCCGCAAACACTCTCGGGTTCGGGTTCGCTAATTCCAAAATTAAAAACTTTCCGTTGCGATGTAATTAAATAATTATGCCTAGCAAAATTACTATTCACGTCGCTCGCGAATTAATTCTAAATTAATTCGTTTGCCCGAATTAAAATCCAATTTTAATTCCGCGTCGAAATCTAATTTCGTCTAATATATCGAATATATTATTTTATCGATAAATTCCAAATTAATCATTTTCTCTCTCTTCAAATAGTATTTTATCCTAGATAAAATCTCTCCGTAATTAATTCTAGATTAATTATGTTCGAATCATACGTCATCGGTGAATCTTCGGGAAACGACCCATGAGATCCCTAGATATGTTGGCAGTAAATCCGGTCGTCGGACTATCCGAACACGTACGTACCTCGTACTATATTTTTACCGATTTACGAGACATGGTTGGCTTCTAGCAAAGCACCGTGCCTACCCAATTCTCTAGAAATATTCTTAAAGGAATATATAATCTATGTCAAGAGTAGTATACGTAGTATTGCGTATTGCGATCCAGTATCAGATGTCACATGCAAGGCCTGAGGCTGAAATAGTTTTGCCCCGTACGAAGCATATATCGGATTACAAGCAACTACTCTCTTTAATTGGATAATCATGACCTTGTCATATTATCCCGATGGTTGCAACCACTTAGAGTACCAGTTCTGTATCCCTGCATGATCATCATCTCCATATGACTGAAGTGATACTTCCATCTTGACATCACACCCTACAAAGTATTGGCGTACACAGAACCTGTTAAAGCCCTGGACGACCTCAACCAAAGTATTTTGATTGTCGCAAGTATTAGCGGTGCAAGTCTCAGGTTAAGACCAAAAACACCTACCCTGATTTCGGACTTCCATAGACATATAGTCATACTACCAATGGAATTCCGAGGGGTCTTATCCAGAGCGAAGCTGTTTCCCGTACCTGAAACACAACCTCCTATTACACTTGCATGAGTATCCTATACCCAAATATATGAGAATTATGTCGTTGTGCCCTCACAACGCGCACAAGTGTAATACTAGTCTTTTACGTATTTATCGATGTCCAATCTCGATAATACTCTGACTAGGGATATTTGATGATTTATCCTTCGTGGACTGATACTGTCTCATATCATTCCTTTTCGAGGAACAAATCATAGGGACCTCCTATCATTTATACATCTAGGTGATATAATCACAAATGATAAGAGTGCAATCTCCTTTGTCACATAGTTAATTTGTACAACAACACCGTGATCTGTACAATAGTGACGTTATAGGTCATAATTGTCCAACAATCTCCCACTTGGCCTATAGCCAGTCACTCGAGTGCTTGACACCCGAACTATGTACGGTTGGCTCAAACTGCTGAGAAAAACTTTCGTCAGCGGATTTGCATGATTATCATCACATCGCCACGATATATGATCCGAACGAATCAGATGAATAGTTGAAGTATGTATCTGGATCGTTGATGAGACCATTAATTCTTTAGCCTGTGCTGACGCCTAGCTCAGCTGCTAACAGAATTATATCTAATCTAATTAGATTTGTTTATCGACCTAGAAGGCTTCTATTACCGCCTCAGCTACAGCAATTAACCCGCTTTTGTTGTTTATACGGTAACAATATCTTGCTCGGAAGATTTCCAACTCACAGTATCGTTATTCAAACTATATAGTACCATTTGCGACTTTTAGTCGTCTTTATCGGTTAGGAAACTTGCTACAGTGATCCCAGTCACTTCAAATTCTCCTTCTCCATAGATTAAGACAGCATCCTTAGTTCTCTAAGATACTAACGGATGTTCTTAACATCAATCCAGTGACTATCACATGGATTTGACTGTTTGTGAATCCATATGCTCAAAGCGTATGAGACACCAGGTCGCGTACATTTTTCAATGTACGATTTCTACGGAGAGTTTTTGAAAGGCGAGCTTTCGCCGATTATTATTATGGGAATATCATTTCCAAGAAATGACATATTATCATTATTTATAGGACAACCACTGTCAGTGCGCTCCCACTAACCCTCTTATATTCACAAGAATCATTTCGTTTTGAATTAAATCATACTCCATTATGATTACATCAAAACGACAATTCCAAGAACCTAATGCTTTCTTCAATCCAAACGTGGATCGAATAACCCGCAAACCTTGTTTGCTAGTTATTATACGATAAAACCAACAGGATGTTGTAAACATCCTCCAAAAGGTTTCCTTTTCAGGAAAGTGATTTTCCCGTTAAGCTGTCATATTTCATACATGAAACATGCAGCTTTAGCAAGCATTATCCAAATGGATATACCTTGGCAACAGGTAAAAGGTTGAATCGTAATCAACACAATGTTGATAACGATACCTTTCCGCTAAAAGCCTAGCTTTATACGTTGGTATGTTGCCTTCCATGTACGTCTTCCTTGAAGACTTATAGTACTAATAGGCACAATGCCTTGCGGTACATCAACTAGTTCTAAACATGTTGATATACATGGAATCCATTTCGGACTCATGACACTTTGTCATAATAGGGAGTCGATACCTTGTATCATTTCCTCATAAGTAGTCAGTTGGTATACCTGAATAAGATAGACATATTTATGAGGTGAGATCAGAAACCAATACCCCAGGTTTGTTTTCTAACTCTCTCCGACATACGCTGTTCTTGTGTATATGAAGATTAATGGTAATAGTTTCATACTTGATGAACTATTTATGTTCCATTAGGATTCGGTGCCTTGAACAGTATTACTCCGATTATCATCGAGTTTTACTATCCTCCCACTTACCACTGTATATCGGTATTCCTCTCAGGAAAACCGCATGGCGAGCAACAATCTAATTGTTCTCTAATGAGATGTATAAGTACAATACTTTGGTATCCCTAGGATAACCTACATTTTGCACTTATCCAATTTGGGTTTTAGTTTGGTATCATCCAACATATGCCAAGCATACCCAATTATCAGGAATGTGAAACCCGGTTTCTTTCCCGTTCATATCTAATATGAAATATGTCTAACAGATTATAATGGAACCTATTCTAAATAAGTTCTTGCACTCTTTAAAGCTTATCCGTTGAAGGAAATAGGGCTCAGAGCGACTCGTGATTAACCTTATCATGTCCAACAAAATTCGGTTACTCTATTCGGACACACCGTCAAACTAATGTGTTCCGGGAGGAGTCCTCATTTGAAAGAATACTTTACTCTTTCAATTATATTAGAAACTTATTGCTTAAGTATTTTCCATTACGGTCTTATCGTGACGGTTTAATACTTTAGCCGATCTGTTTGTCTATTTCGTATCGAAACTTAAAAGTTTCCGATTTGTGTTCTTCAAAAGAAACACATTACAATTACGCGATGACACATCCGTAAAAGTCACGAAATATTCATATCCACATCTAGCCTAGCTAGACATGGGCCCACTTGCTTCACTATGAACTAGGGCTTACAGATCTGTGGCATTTGCACTTTTATCAAGTAAAGGTGTTTTAGGCACTTTGCACAATAAACTAGATTCGTAGACTTTATTTGAATAGAATCAAATTAGTCCATGTACCCACTCTTCAAAAGTGTGGATATACGATTCTTGTTTAATTGTGTCCCAGACATCAATGCCACAATTAAGTTTCATCTTATCAAATCAGTTGAGCTATTTATTTGTCGTATTATATATTTGAGATTTTATTTATATTCAAAATATAAATTCTGTTATTCACATCTAATGTGTTTACCTCAATATCATCTTTATATAATAAAACACTTTAGTATTCTAGAATATAAAGGTTCACCCGTAGCGGGTCAAACACTGATATAGAGATAATGTATCTAGTCAAACTAGTTACATTATAACATTTTCCTAATTTAGGTACATACCCGAGGGTAGTTCCTAAACTTAGGTATCTACGGTTAAAACAGCGACTTTCGTCCCGTTTCCAATTCGTAGATGAATCTCAATTGATGTAATTATCCTGTTCAAAACAGATTCTGAACATCAATATATATTTATGTACCACACTAAGTATTTAAAATCTAATTTTAATACTAGTAGTGAACATAATGTTTGACAAACTTATTTGAAGTCATAGCCTTGCTCGTCTTCAATTCCTTCATGTCTGCTTTGTCCAAACGGCAGTCACACTTTCCCGATCCCGTTTGCCACATTTAAGCAGATATTTTGGGATATGTCTTTTATCTTCCCATAAGATTATAATGATTTTGCCTTTGCCCTTTTCAACATTCCAGAAGCCTTTGGCCAAGCCTTGGCCTTCTAGAACATCGAAATAAAGTGCGCTTTGTGCTACTTGCCTAATTGCAAAGTTTGACTTTGTCTCCTTGAGAATAGTCATTAACTCTCCAAGAGTTTACAATTGCAATTTTAGTACTTCTAAGATTCTAAGATAGATTCTTTGAAGATCCTTCAATTTCTTGATCATACTTTAAGAATCTAATTCTTATTTCTGATTCAGAAATTAAGGAGTCTACTGCGGTAAGTATAATGGATTAAGCACTAATGTTATCATCATATAAATCTTCCAAAGATTATGCTCTACTGTTTGCTTAACTCCGGGCTTAGGCATAATATGTTATTTTATCAAATAAATAACTTATAAATTTTCAGGACCATCCTGAAATTATTCACAATTTGAAAATTTAAATCATTTAAACACATTTTCCCTAGGATTATGTTTTAAATGTCAATCTTTCAATTTTATATCTTGATTCTAATAGTCCAACTATTTAATCAACGATTTTGGTACTATTTATTATAATGATTACATAGTCCAACTATTTAACCACTATAATTTAATAGATTAAAATCAATTATATTGATAACTATAATCCAATTATAAAATCAACTATAAATGATTGTTTGAATATAGTCAACTATTAATTAAACACATTTAAATATAGTCCAACTAACATTTAATTTCTAACGACGAATGATATTTGTTTGAGCGCGTATAGTGAGTAATTGAACGAGTATTGCAAATTCAATTCTTGCCTCCCACTATTTTTCGAAGAGTCTCTAACCCTCTTTCGAGTACACGGGAAACCGCGTTTCCTAGTGGGCTAGGATCCCATTAAATATCACACAATCTTGACTTTGGCCAACAAATTGTATGATAATTAACTAGGTAGATCTCTAAGATCGATTGGATCCAATCCAATTCCTAGATCTGGTAGGGGGACATCCAAGTCCGAAACATATATCTTATATATGCCAATACATCCAATGTATTACCTAACCTTTTTCCTCTGAATCAACTAAGCCATGGCTTTGGCACAACAAACTTAGTGATCCCAGTCAAGCGCGACCCATTGACCATGGAAGCTTCGTAATCAATGTCGATGGACAAGAAGTGGTCTTGACTTTGGCCAACAACCACAACTTGGACAAGACACTGATATGGAACAAAGCTTTCGTTATTCAAACACATCCTCGACAGACAAAGGCCTTGACTTTGGCCAACAACCAATGCCGTCTCGGATCTTAAGTGAGAATCACTCAATGGAAGGAAAAACGCTTAATATTTTGCGAGGGTTTTTCGAGTGCAAATTGGCAACCATTTATTATATTTGTTAAGGTCTCATCATCATACACCCTTAAACATGCATTCTAAATACATAATAAAGCGCGTATAAAAAAATAATAATGATATGCGGATGGATACTTACACATTGATCCTAGATCAAATCTCTCCCTTTCTCTCTCCCGCTAGCACATGTATTTACTTCTACCCGTTACACTACACTTCTAAAAAACCTCATTTACATTGAGGGGAATAGGTGAGAAGAGAATACAAAGAAATGAGAGGTAATAAGGCTAGACACGCTGGTCCAATTAATAGATCAAATTTATTACAACAATTTATAAAATTATCCCACCCATCTAATATCCATCCGATATATATATTCGTGCATCACAACCATGTATTCACACAAGCATGTTTCAATCAATCTAATCAAATTAATTAATCGGATAATTAGTGATCATCCAATGTTCAAACAACAATTTGATTTTGCTCGAGTCAAACTCGTTTTGCGAATAAGTACTCAAAGTATGAATTCTCGAATTAAATTAAACTACATCATTAAATCCAATTTAATATGCATTCAATTCTAATTCGCTATTTAATTCCAAATTAAATATTACACTTTATTAATGAACTTTTACGACTTAAATTCCAAATTTAATCGTCACAGGTCTCAAAGCCTGATTAACGTCCAACGTCAATTTAATTAAAGTCCAATGGGCTTTTAATTAATTTCTTAAGGCATGGACTTTTGGTCAACTCGGGTCAAACCAATAAACAAAATCCAATCCGGGAGTTACCCCATAAGCCTAGAAATCAATCTTGGCCCATTAGGCCTAATTAAACTTTAAAGGTTTACTAAGTCGCATTTGGGCTATATGGTGGCGGTTTTGGGCCTAATTGGATCCAACCAATTTTGCCTAAACCCAACTTTGTACAACAAAGCCCAACAAGCCCAATTACAACACTTAAGCCCAATTTCACAAAATATGCCCAAATAATTAAATCATAAAAACCCAATTTCACAATTAAATTACCAGTGTATAACATGATTAATTACCCAAATTAATATTTATAAAACATCAATATACACAATTAATCATGCTTATCTACATCACTCAAAGTGACTTGTGATTTGACGCTTATCTACATCACTCAAAGTCAAACCATTAAAGCCCCAACCACTCACATCACTCAATCCATCAAGTTGTCAAGTCACATCACTCAAAGTGACTTGTGATTTGACGCTTGATGCGACTAGCGATTTGATGCTTGATTTGACGTGCCGCACTCGAATTCGAAATGCGAATGCGCTCGCAAATAATGTCGAGCTCGGGTTCGTTAATTCCAAATTAACGAATTTTTGTGCGTCGTAATTAAATGATTACGCCTAGCGAAGTCACTATTCACGTCGCTAACGAATTAATTCTAAATTAATTCGTTTGCCCGAATTAAAATTTAATTTTAATTCCCGTCGAAATATAATTTCATTTAACATATCAAATATATAATTTGTCGATTAATTCAAAATTAATCGTTATCTCTCTTTAATTGATATTTTATCCCAGATAAAATATCTCTGCTATTAATCCCAGATTAATTTTCTCTCTCATCTAACTAATCCCAGATTAATATAGAGTGTGAGTTATACGTCATCGCTGAATCTTTGGAAGCGACCCATGAGATCCCACGATATATTGGCAGTAAATTCGGTCGTCGGACTATCCGAACACGTAAGTACCTCGTACTACGTTTGTACCGATTTACAAGACAAGGTTGGCCTCTAGCAAAGCGCCATGCCTACCCAATTCTCCGGAAACATCCTTACAGGAATAAAGGATCTGTATCACGCGTAGTATACGTAGTATTGCGTATTTCTATCCAGTATCAGATGATCACGTGCTAGGCCTGGGGCTGGAATTGTGTTTGCCCCGTACGAAGCATATGTCAGATGTCTGGTGACTAGTCTCTATAATCGGATAAACCTGACCTTGTCATTTTATCCCATAGCTACAACATTTAAGAGTACTAGTACCGTATCCTACGTGACCATCATCTCCATATGAATGGAGTGACACTTTCGTCTTGACATCACACCCAACACACTACAATTCTCAATATACCCAGTATTGGCGTACACATAACATGTTAAAGCCCTGGATGACCTCAACCAAAGTATATTGATTGTCGCAAGTATTAGCGGTGCAAGTCTCAGGTTAAGACCAAATACACCTACCCTGATTTCGGACTTCCATAGACACATAGTCATACTACCAATGGAATTCCGAGGGGTCTAATCCAGAGCGAAGCTGTTTCCCGTACCATCGGTGAAACACAACCTCCTATTACACTTGCATGAGTATCCTATACCCAAATATGTGAGAACTATGTCGTTGTGCCCTCACAATGCGCACAAGTGTAATACTTGTCTTTTACGTATTTATCGATGTCCAATCTCGATAATACTCTGACTAGGGATATTTGATGATTTATCCTTCGTGGACTGATATTGTCTCATATCATTCTCCGTCCAGGAACAAATCATAGGGATCTCATATCATTTATACATCTAGGTGATCTAACAAATGATAAAAGTGGAATCTCCTTTGTCACATAGTTAATTTGTACACACAACATCGTGATCTGTACAAATAGTGACGCTATGGGTCATAATTGTCCAACACGAAACATATATCTTATATATGTTGGTATAAATCTAGGTCCCAAGATCAAACAAGCAATGAAAACATGCGTGAATACACCAACGGAGATAGTGGAATACTCACATCGATCGGTTGAGTCGATTTGGAGACGAATCAAGCCCAAATAGCCACTGCCATTCACGCCCACTGGTAGCAGTCCACTGCCTCCAAAAATAGATCTTTGAGTTGAGAAACAGAGCTCCAAGCCTCGTCCGACGGATCCCGGCTCATGGGCGAACCTCCCTACCACCTTCGCAAGACTCGTAAGTGTGCTAGCACTTGATTTCTCACCATGAAAAACCACTCTTGGCTTCCCTATTGCTCACGCCATTTTGCTTCCAAAATCAGTGAGCATTTCTCACTTTGGGCGTGAGGAGAAGAGGAGAAATGAGAGAGAAAGAATTTTGTGTAATGGTTGGTTAAAAGCTTTTCCAAAAAGCTTTATATATTTTCCAAGAAAAATAATTAAAACCAATTACTTAATTGATTTAAATAAAATCAAAAGTAAAAGTTTTTCCCTCCAAACACTATTACACCAACTTACATCAACTATTCACATGTCACTTTAATAAAGTGATGTGATGTAAGTCAATCCATCAATCCATCAATCAATTAATCAATCAATCAATCAATCACTCAAAGTGACTTTTGATTTGACGCTTGATGTGACGATTGATTTGACGCTTGATGCGACTTGCGACGCCGCACTCGAATTCGAAATACGAATGTGCTCGCAATCACACTCGGGCTCGGGTTCGCTAATTCCAAATTAACGATTTTTCCGTCGCGTCGTAATTAAATGATTACGCCTAGCGAATTCACTATTCACGTCGCTAACGAATTATTCTAAATTAATTCGTTCGCCCGAATTATAATCTAATTTTAATTCCGCGTCGAAATCTAATTTCGTTTATATATCGAATATATTAATTTAATCGATTAATTCCAAATTAATCGTTATCTCTCTTTAGACGATATTTTATCCAAGATAAAATATCTCCGTAATTAATCCTAGATTAATTTTCTCTCTCTTCTATATAATCCCAGATTATTCAAGAGTGCGAGTTGTGCGTCATCGGTGGATTATCGGGAAGCGACCCATGAGATCCCCGGATAAGTTGGCAGTAAATACGGTCGTCGGAGTATCCGAATCACGTATGTACCAAGTACTACGTTCTACCGATTTACGAGACAAGGTCGACTCCTAGCAAAGCACCAAGTCTTCCAATTCTCCGGACATATCCATTTAAGAATATCAAGATCTGTATCAAGCGTAGTATACGATTGTATTGTGTGTATCGGCCTAGTATCGGATAGTCACGTGCTAGGCCTGGGGCTGGATAAGTGTCTGCCCCGTACGAAGCACATGTCGGATGTCTGGTAACTAGTCTCTATAATCGGATATACATGACCTTGTCATAATATCCCGATGGCCGCGCAGCACTTAAAAGCACTAATACCGTATCCTGCGTGACATCATCTCCAATATGACTGGAGTGATACTTCCGTCTTGACATCACATCCAATACACTACGACTCTCTGATAAACCCAGAAGTGGTGTACGCAGAACCGGTTAAAGCCTGTACCACCAAGACCAAAGTCTATCGATTATCGTAAGTATTAGCGATGTAAGTCTCAGGTTAAGACTATACACACCTACCTTGATTTCGGCCTCCCATAGACACATAGTCATAATACCAATGGGATTCCGAGGGGTCTATCCAGAGCGAAGCTGTTTCCCGTACCATCGGTGAAACACGACCTCCTATCGCACTTGCATAAGTCTCCAACACTTTATATATGAGAACTATGCCGTTGTGCCCTCACAACGCGCACAAGTGCAATACTAGCCTATTCCGCATTATCGATGTCCAGTCTCGATAATACTCCGGCTAGGGATATTTAATGATTAATCCTTCGGGGACTGATACTGTCTCATATCATTCTCAATCCAGGAACTAATCATAGGGACCTCTCTTCATTTATATATCTATGGTGATCTAATCACAATGATGAGAGTGCAATTTCCTTGTCACATACTTAATTTGCTACAACAACACAATGATCTGTGCAAATAGTGACGCTATGGGTCATTTTGTCCAACAATATATGCCAATACATCCAATGTATTACCTAACCTTTTTCCTCTGAATCAACTAAGCCTTGGCTTTGGCACAACAAACTTAGTGATCACAGTCAAGCGCGACCTATTGACCATGGAAAGCTTCGTAATCAATGTCGATGGACAAGAAGTGGTCTTGACTTTGGCCAACAACAACAACTTGGATAAGACACTGATATGGAACAAAGCCTTCATGATTTAAACACATCCTCGACAGACAAAGGCCTTGACTTTGGCCAAAAAACCAATGCCTTCTTAGATCTTGAGTGAGAATCACTCAATGGAAGGAAAAACGCTTAATATTTAGCGAGGGTTTTTCGCGTTCAAATTGGCAACCAATTTATTATCTTTGTTAAGTTCTCATCATCATACACCCTTAAGCATGCATTCTAAATACATAATAAAACGTATATGAAAAATAATAATGATATGCGGATGGATACTTTACACATTGATCCTAGATCAAATCTCTCCATTTCTCTCTCCCGCTAGCACAAGTATCAATTATACCCGTTACACTACACTTCTAAAGAAACCTCATTTACATTGAGGGGAATAGGTGAGAAGAGAATACAAAGAATATGAGGTAATAAGGCAGGACACGCAGGTCCAATTAATAAATCAAATTTATTACAATTTCCAAAATTGCCCCACCCTTCTAATATCCATCTGATATACATTATTCATGCATCGCAACCATGTATTCACACAAGCATGTTATCAATCAATCTAATCCAATTAATTAATCTGATAATTAGTGATCATCCAATGTTCAAACAACAATTTGATTTTGCTCGAGTCAAACTCGTTTTTGCGAATATGTACTTAAAGTATGAATTCTCGAATTAAATTAAATTACATAATTAAATCCAATTCAATTTGTATTTAATTCTAATTCACTATTTAATTCCAAATTAAATACTACACTTTAATTACGAACCTTTACGACTTAAATTCCAAATTTAATCGCTACGGGTCTAAAAGCCCGATTAACGTCCAACGTAAATTTAATTAAAGTCCAATGGGCTTATAATTAATTTCTTGAGGCGTGGACTTTTGGTCAACTCGGGTCAAACCGAATAACCAAAAACCAATCCGGGAGTTACCCCATAAGCCCATAAATCAATTTAGGCCCATTAGGCCCAATTAAACTTTAAAGGTTCATTAAGTCGCATTTGGGCTTTATGGAAGCGGTTTTGGGCCTAATTGGATCCAACTAATTTTGCCTAAACCCGACTTTGTACAACAAAGCCCAACAAGCCCAATTACAACATAACAAGCCCAAATCCAATTTTAAGCCCAATTAATTAAAATACAAAAATTCCAAATTTCACATTCTAATTAACAAAGTGTATAGCATTATTAATTACCCAAATCAATATTTCCAAAACACCAAATTTGTACAATCAATCATGCTTATCATCATCAATTAGTGTCCAACACATTTTGATCAAAATCAAACCCAATTTACATGCATATATGTCTCGGCCAAAGGGGAAAATTATGCCCAAATCAAATTCAATCCAATTTAATTCAATTCAACATTAAATCAATATCCCCAAATGATTTCCAACACATCCAATGATCAAAAATCAAAAAATCCAAGATATTTTAGGGTTCCACATTTTCGGCCAAGCCTCCAAAATTGGGGAAAATTATTTCAAACACTTTTTCATCAAATTTATCCAATCAATCATCAATTCAACAACATTTAAGCATACTAATTCATCCAATTTGATTAAATCATGCCCAAATTCGTTTTGCCCAATTTTAACCCTAAAATCAATTTCATGCTTTCAAAGGCTCAAGATACCATTTTTGGTTTCCTCTTAGGGTCCCAAGATCATTTATCAAGCATGAAACAAGTGTAAATACAATCAAAAGAGGTTCGGAAATACTCACAAGGATCGGTTAAGATGCGGTGATGACCAAAAACGAACTGCCCTCTCCAAGCTCGGCAGTGGGCTGCTCGGTGTGGGGACTGCTCGGTAATGGCTTGTTCTTCCTCCTCCGAGAATCGGCCATGGATTTCCATTGAAGCTCCAAGCTTTGTGACAAACTTCCATGCTCACGAACTCACTGCCCTAACACCTTGGTATGCCTCCTAGAGTGTGCTAGCACAAAGATCTTGCAACAAAATCATCATCTTGCTTCCTCACTCTCACGGTTTTTCAACCAGAAAATGGAGAAGAAGAATCGGTCCAAGACCGAGAGAGAAGAAGGAGGGAAAAAGGTTTCCAAAACGTAAAGGGAGAGAGAGAAATAAAAAGTGTATTAGGTTTTTATATTTCCAAAATTAATAAACATTTACCACTTTTAATTTCCAAAAAGGCAAGCATTTAATGCTTTCAATCATCTCACATCAACTCACATCAATCAATCAAATGTCTCATCACTCAAAGTGACATGTGATTTGACACTTGATGTGACTTGCGATTTGACGCTTGATTTGACGCGAATGCGCTCGCAAATAATCTCGGGCTCGGGTTCGCTAATTCCAAATTAACGAATTTTTTGTTGCGTCGTAATTAAACGATTATGCCTAGCGAAATCACTATTCACGTTGCTAATGAATTAATTCTAAATTAATTCGTTCGCCCGAATTAAAATCTAATTTTAGTTCCGCGTCGAAATCTAATTTCGTATAATATATCGAATATATTATTTTATCGATTAATTCCAAATTAATCGTTATCTCCCTTTAATTGATATTTTATCCTAGATAAAATATCTCCGCAATTAATCCCAGATTAATTTTCTCTCTCATTAAATTAATCCTAGATTAATTAAAGTGCGAGTCATACGTCATCGGTGAATCTTCGGGAAGCGACCCATGAGATCTCCGGATATGTTGGCAGTAAATCGGGTCGTCGGACTATCCGAATACGTAAGTACCTCGTACTACGTTTACACCGATTCACAAGACAAGGTTGGCTTCTAGCAAAGTGTCATGCCTACCCAATTCTCCAGAAACATGCTAACAGGAATAAGCGATCTATATCAGGCATAGTATACGTGGTATTGCGTATTTCGATCCAGTATCGGATGATCATGTGCTAGGCCTGGGGCTGGAATTGTGTCTGCCCCATACGAAGCACATGTCGGATGTCTGGTAACTAGTCTCTATAATCGAAAAAACATGACCTTGTCATTTTATCCCGATGACTGCAGTACTTAAGAGTACTAGTACCGTATCCTACGTGACCATCATCTCCATATGACTAGAGTGACACTTCCATCTTGACATCACACCCAACACAGTACGATTCTCAATATACCCAGCATTGGCGTACACAGAACCGGTTAAAGCCCTGGACGACATCAACCAAAGTATATTGATTGTCGCAAGTATTAGCGGTGCAAGTCTCAGGTTAAGACCAAATACACCTACCCTGATTTCGGACTTCCATAGACACATAGTCATACTACCAATGGAATTCCGAGGGGGTCTATCCAGAGCGAAGCTGTTTCTCGTACCATCGGTGAAACACAACCTCCTATTACACTTGCATGAGTATCATATACCCAAATATATGAGAACTATATCGTTGTGCCCTCACAACGCGCACGAGTGTAATACTAGTCTTTTACGTATTTATCAATGTCCAATCTCGATAATACTCTGACAAGGGATATTCAATGATTTATCCTTCGTGGAATGATAATGTCTCATATCATTCTCTGTCCAGGAACAAATCATAGGGACCTCCTATCATTTATACATCTAGGTGATCTAATCACAAATGATAAGAGTGCAATCTCCTTTGTCACATAATTAATTTGTACAACAACACCATAATCCGTACAAATAGTGACGCTATGGGTCATAATTGTCCAACACTTTTGGTCAACATCGGTCAAACCCAATTACCAAAGCCCATTTAAGGAATCACCCTTATGTGCCTAGAAACCAATTTAGGCCCATTAGGCCCAATTAAAGTTAAAGGTCCATTAGTTATAATTGGACTTTATGGAAATGGTTTTGGGCCTAATTGGATCTAATCAATTTAGCCTAAACCCATTTTGGTACAACCAAGCCCATTAAGCACAATTACAACTTTTAAGGCCCATTTTCAAAATAAGCCCAATTAATTAACTTACAAAATTCCAAATTTCACAATTAATTAATTAAAGTGTAGGCCATAATTAATTACCCAAATTAACATTTCCAAAACACAAATTTGTATAATTAATTATGCTCATTAACATCAAAACATGTCCAACACATTTTAATCAAAAATCAAACCCATTTATACATTCTAAAGTCACGGCAATTTGGGGTTTTATATGTCCAATTCGAATTCAATCCAATTAAATCCACAATTAACATTACCCAATGTTTTCCAACTCATCCAATGATCAAAAACACAAAAATTAAGCTAGCACTCCGAGAGACATGCGAAGGTGATAGGGAAGTCCACCCATGAGTTGGGAATCGTTTGACGAAGCTTGGAGCTTGACGAAGATGATCCAAAACCGAAATCTTGGAGATGGAAAATAGCCACTGCCGTGAGCTGTGACAGTGAGCAGAAAGTTGATTTTGTTCGCCAAAGGGTCGCTCAATCGATCGATGTGAGTATTCTGCAACTTCGTTGATTTATATTCGCACTTATTTCATGTTTGTTTATGATCTTGGGACCTTAGCTAAAACCAACAATGGTATCAGAGCAAGGTTAAAGCATGAAAATGATTAGGGCTTAAAATTTGGGTAAAATTGATTTTGAGCATGTATAATGAAATTGGATGAATTTGTATGCTTAAATGTGTTTTAATTGATGATTGATTGGATCAATTTGATGAAATTTTGTTTGGAACAAATTTCCCCAAATATTTTGGTGTTGGCCGAATGTTATGCCCTATTTAGTCTTGGAATTTTTTGTTTTTTGATTCATTGGATGAGTTGGAATCAATTGGGATGTTGATTTAATGTCGATTGTGGAATTAATTGGATTGAAACCGAATCAGACACAAAATTCCCCAAATCAGACTAAAGTAAGCATGAATGGGTTTGATTTTTGATAAAATTGTGTTGGACATGATTTAATGTTTATGAGCATGATTAGTTGTGTTAATTGATGTTTTAGAAATGCTAATTGAATAATTAATTGTGTTATACACTTTAGTATAATTAAATTGGGAAATTGGATTTTTGTAATTTAATTATTTGGGCCTTAAATTGGATTTGGGCTTGTTGTGTTGTTATTGGGCTTATTGGGCTTGGTTGTACCAAGTTGGGTTTAGGCCAAATGGATTGGATCCAATTGGGCCCAAAACCGCATCTATAAAGCCCAAATGCGACTTAATGGACCTTTAAAGTTTAATTGGGCCTAATGGGCCAAAATTGATTTCTAGACTTATGGGGTAACTCCCGGATTGGATTTTGGTTAATCGGTTTGACCCGAGTTGACCAAAAGTTCACGCCTTAAGAAATTAATTAAAAGCCCATTGGACTTTAATTGAATTGACGTTGGACGTTAATTGGGCTTTGAGACCCGTAACGATTAAATTTGGAATTTAAGCCGTAAAAGGTTCATTAATAAAGTGTAGTATTTAATTTGGAATTAAATAGTGAATTAGTATTAAATACAAATTGAATTGGATTTAATTATGTAGTTTAATTTAATTCGAGAATTCGTACTTTGAGTACTTATTCGCAAAACGAGTTTGACTCGCGCAAAATCAAATCGTTGGACAATTCTTTGTATTCTCTTCTCACCTATTCCCCTCAATGTAAATGAGGTTTCTTTAGAAGTGTAGTGTAACGGGTAGAAGTAAATACATGTGCTAGCGGGAGAGAGAAAGGTAGAGATTTGATCTAGGATCAATGTGTAAAGTATCCATCCGCATATCATTATTATTTTATTATACGCGCTTTATTATGTGTTTAGAATGCATGTTTAATGGTGTATGATGATGAGACCTTAACAAAGATAATAAATTGGTGCCAATTTGCACTTGAAAAACCCTCGCAAAATATTAAGCGTCTTTCCTTCCATTGAGTGATTCTCAATCAAGATCCGAGACTGGCATTGGCTTGTTGGCCAAAGTCAAGGCCTTTGTCCGTCGAGGATGTGTTTGAATCACGAAGGCTTTGTTACATATTGGTGTCTTGTCCAAGTAATGGTTTGTTGGCCAAAGTCAAGACCACTTCTTGTCCATCGACATTGATTACGAAGCTTTCCATGGTCAATGGGTCGCGCTTAACTGGGATCACTAAGTTTGTTTTGCCAAAGCCAAGGCTTAGTTGATTCAGAGGAAAAAGGTTAGGTAATACATTGGATGTATTGGTATATATAAGATATATGTTTCGGACTTGGATGTCCCCCTACCGGATCTAGGAATTGGATTGGATCCAATCGATCTTAGAGATCTACCTAGTTAATTATCATACAATTTGTTGGCCAAAGTAAAGATTGTGTGATATTTAACGGGATCCTAGCCCGCTAGTAAACACGGTTTCCCGAGTACTTGACAGAGGGTTAGAGGCTCGCCGAAAAATAGTGGGAGGCAAGAAATGAATTTGCAATATCCGTTTAATTACTTTCCATACGCACTCAATAAAATATCATTCGTCATATAAATTAAATGTTAGTTGGACTAATATTCAAACGTTGTTTTAATTAACAGTTGGATGTTGGGATGTATGCCCTAGAGCTACATGTGATGTAAACGGTTTCATGTGTTTAGAAATAAAAAGATGCATTATTCATTATCAAATTTGTTTGTTTAAACTTTCGCATATTATATATCTTCATAAATACCATAGATTACTTATGTACCTTCAGACTTGGTGTATGAGTGTCATGCACCAGAGGATTTAAGTCTGAAGTTAGTAATCTTAAATAATCCATAGAGAGCAAATAAACCCGGTACTTTGTTTGTGGTTTATCTATAGCTGCGGTCCATTCTATATTTGGATGGCGATCTTAATCTGGGTCGTCCATGCAGAGACATGAGAATGGAGGCACCTTATATGATGTGATCATATAGGACTGGACCCAGATAGAAATGACATTCTTATAATATCCGTTAAACAAAGAAAGTCATTTCGATATACTTGATGGTCATATATGGATTGATCTTAATCCTGAGTGTACTACGAACTCCTGCATGGCGGGATATGTCCTTTGATTTACAAACGTGAGGTTGGTGTAGCAATCCCAACCAATAACTACGTACTTTGGGGGAATAGTCTGTTATGTAGCTGGGAACGTTTTACATAGACATGGAATTCACTCCTTCTTACGAGAAGTAGATGAGTATCTCTCTTAAGGGTTGATTCGGTACTTGAACGATTAGAGCGCTCAAGTCTTTCTATTACGAATAGAAAGATTAATATTCATAACAGTTATGAATGAATCGTTCATTAGAGAATCAATGGTACTTAAGGTAAAAATAATTAGAGGGGTATAACGGACATTATGACCGGCTCAAATTACGAGATATTTGTGAAGGATCAATTTGTATACAATGACTATATCGGTGGACACCGACTTGGTTCGGCCTAATATTTCATCTACGGCAATGAGAGTGCAACTTCGGATTTTTAGTGGAATAATTCGAAGTTAATAAATCGAAATATTTAATTAAGAGCTTAATTAATATTTCGAGATTATTGGAGCTCGGAACTGTAGGTCCACTTGGTCCCCGTGCTAGCTCGATATACTTTAGCGGAGCTAATATAATTGGATGGTCCAATTATATACTCACAAAGAATAAATATTATTAATATGATTAATAATATTAATTACATCACACTTGAGACTTTATATAAAAATTTAATATAAAGTATTAATAATTATATATGATAATTATTAAATTAGAACATGAAATTATATATGATATAATTTAATAAGGCTAAGAATTATTTGTTGGGGTTGGTGCTCAGAGCGCCAATTCCCGGTTGTATTTCTGTTAAATACTTCTGTAAAACATTATTATTATGAATAATATTTGCAGTTTCTATAATATAATCTATCTTTCTATATGGTAAAGACGTAATGACCCTAGAATGATTAGTCATCTTACAGTTGCAAAAGCGTCGCAACGGACATTGAGATGTATCATGACGTTCTCATTCTCAGACAGTTCCTGGTCAAGTTTTACACTACTTGGTCAGTATAGTAAACCCGTTGAGACCGGTACATGTCATATACTGGAATATATGATTCCAATGGTTTCTCAATGAACCATAAGTCTTGGAGACTAGTATAGACGTGTAGGTGTTTATAGCGGATAAACACTGAACGACTCACCGAAGATTCTTAATGGATGGTACACCAGCGTCAATAAGAATCTTCTTGGATTGAGTAGCACTTGTGATTCTTAGACTTGAGATGCCATTGTGGGCATATGAGACATCTTCTACACTTAGACGGCAGTCACGTCACCGATCTATTTAGATCAGACCTCCGCCTGTTCGTTGGGTGTAGATAGATCCTCAGGGTGTCCTATGTGTATCAAGATAGGATCCGTCAGTTCTGTGTATCAGAGCATAGGTATTCCATATGATTAGCAATCAGATAAAACCATGGGCCCGTGGTAAAGTTTAGAAGCTAGTTCTAAACATTCTTTTGAGATTGCTAATAGAGTAGTCGACTGGATAATCCCGATAGAGATTTGAAGTTTACATCTATATCTCTGGGACTTATCCAGATACCTGTGACGGAGGAATTATACATTTGCCATGACCTCGACCTGTATGGTTCAGCGAGATTATCCGTGATCGTCATAATCTACGGGTGGATAGATTATGGACATGAAATTAGATTTCGTGACGGATATACCTGAACCTAGAGAGTCTCAATAATGAAACATACTCGTAGAGCACTAGAGAAACATTAATAAATAATATTGATTATTTATAAAGTCGTTTAAAGGTTAAACGCAAGATACGTGCTAAAAGGACTAGATAGTCATTTGCTTAATTATTATGTATTTACATTTAATACTTGATTAATTTAAATACATATTAATTAATAGTCAAAATGAGTTATTTGACTTATATCCTAAATGAATATATGTTTTTAATATTTAATGTAAATATTATACATATATTTAATATATTTGTATTTGATTAATTAATTAGTTATTTAATTGTTAAATGATTAATTAATTAAAATATAAATATCTTATGTTAGGATATTTAAAGTAAATGATGATAGTTGCAAATGTTGACTTAAATAAATATCCATAAAGTTTTTAGATATTTATAAAGTTGACCAAATGCATTTGAAATGAAATTGAAATGAAATTTTGGTGTATATGCTTGTTATTGAATTCGGCCAAGGCATTCTTTCACAAGTATATATTGTTTTCATTTGCTTTTCATTTAGTTTAACCTAATACACTTTTACAAAAGAGAGACAACCATTGAAGAAACCAAAAGAAAGCTTGAGAAAGAAAGAAAACTTCAAAAGCTTGGAAATTTAGTAAGTTTTTCAAACTTGCTATTAGTAAGGAATATGTTCCTTAGGTTCTAGGCTTTAATATATGATATTCTTAGGATTTTTCTTTCTTTGTTCCTTGTGGTTTTTGATGATGGAAGTTTTGGAGAAGTGTGAAGCATGTGTAATGAAGGAAGTGTTGTGACTATTGTAGTTATAACTATTCTTTTAAGGTTTTTGGAAACCATGTTGCTAATCTAGAGTTTTTGACCCACTCTTAAATGACCTAGATTTGATCTTGAGTTGTTTCATTGTGTTGAGACTTGAATTGGATGGAAGAATGATGATTGAAGTAATTGATTTAATGTATTTGGTCTAATTTGTCCAATTTGTGGAAATTGAAAAATTAGGGTTCTTAACTAATTCCAAATTTGGGGCTTTTCATATATGTTGTGCATTTGGGTGTGTATATGATGCATATAAAGTTTCATGTTGATTGGATTTCATTTAGATGAGTTTTGAGACATGAAATGACCAAATGGCCAAAATGGCACCAAATGGAGGCTCACGGCCTTGATAAGAAATTTGGGGATTCTTTTGGTTTTGGTGTTTTGATGTTTTGAACATGCTATGTTCATCTTAGAAATGATTTAGAATCATTCAAAATTGTTTGGATCAATTTCGGACTAAAATGGACAAAATACCATATAAGGGTAATTTGGTAATTTCACTTGAATATGATTCATTTGAAATTTTATTTCATAATTTGAATATTGGGTAATTAAATAAATAGGTTTATTTAATTAATCCGATAAAAAGTTTTGAAATCTGAAAATCGGATTTTCACCGCTTCCGCTGCGTTACCGGATTCACCCCCTAAAAACCCCTACAAAATGGTATCAGAGCGAGTCTGATTCTATGCCACCTAAAATGATTAGCCTTCATTGAATCAATGTTTAATCATATTTTCTTGACTTTATGCATGCTTATTAGGATCTAAATTGGTTAGATTTAGGGTGTATGACACTTAGCGGAAAATCCTTAATTATAAGGTTTGAATGTAATTATGTATTTGATGCATGTTATATGGTCCGTCTTGTCAATACGGTTTATGAATACTTCTTTGTGACTACATCCGAGACCGTGCCTCTGCTGTGAGGATGTAGCCGATAAAGATTTATTTATACCGGATGTATATCAGATACTAGGTAAATTCAAGTGAAAGCGGAATTCTGAACGTGCCCTAGCTGTCAGGATTACGTAAGTAACTTGAGTTTATCATTGACGAGTTTAACCTTGGTACGTCTCCTTGTGGGCCTGCCTTCGCAGCGACAACGAGAAACGGCCAGGACCGGATACTTAGGAGTCATTAGTGAATTATTGACAAATGAGTTGTCTACCTGATGAATATACGTAGGCGAGACCGTGCCTCTGCTGTGAGCCAAAATATATTCACGGGATCCACTTTTCACTATTAGTATTTAATTTAATTATTAATATTTGTATTCTGTTTTGGGATTACAGTATTGCATGATTTAGTAGGAAGGGCATATTATATTAAAAAATCCATGATCTAGTTTATGCTTTTGATATTATATGAAACTGCGTAATTTCTGCTAACC
>SKCR01009145.1:0-36452 GCA_019454045.1 Zanthoxylum bungeanum
TTGTGTTATGTTATTTGTGTTATTCATAAGAATATTTGATGGCCAAACTAAATCACTAGCACAATTAGTATCGAAGTTTAAACTTGACAATTATTTTTTTTTAAATTTTAATCACCAATAATGTTGTCGTCAGACAATAACAAGTGACCTAAATATAAATATAATATATCTAGATTGTTAATTGCACCTGATTAATCAAATGATCGGCCTAATAAATATGATTATTCAACTCATATATAAACACTTTCTTATAATTACATCTACACGTTAGTCCATTTGATATGATTACTGGACCCAAATATAAATATTTTTCGATAATTACACCTATTTATTTTGGGATAACTGTAATTATTTGAATTGATTTCTACCTTATCTTCTAGTAACTTTTCAATTATAAATATACTTATGAATTACAACTTTGTAAAAAAAAAAATACATAAAAATAATTAAATAAACGAAAAAAGTAGGTGGCCAAAGTTGGTGAATTGTCGTTGGCCCACGATATTTCACTATTTTTGATAAAATTCATATTATCCTCGTCAAATATTTATTAATATTTTCAGGATTTGATCGATGATCTAAAAAATTTAATGAGTCATTGATTCGACCGAATAATATCATAAACAATTTTAATTAATTAAAAAAAATTATTAAATTTTAATTTTTGATTTAAACAAATTTTAGAAACCGATCCGGTCCGATTCATCAAATTTAACCAATTTTTTAAAGATCCAATTTTTAAAACTTAAAAGAATTGGACTCATTATTCGTTTCGATTCAAACGATTGATCATTCCGATCCGATTTTCAAAACATAAATATTGACACGATGATGATGGCTTCAAGTAATTATTTATTATATGACAGGGGAGATGCATGAAGATTATGGCTGCAAGGTTGCAGATTTTGACCGAAAATAAAAATGATTGTGACAACATGTTGCCGATAAGAATTAATAATGGAAAATTAAAATTTATTACTAAATATATTTATGTTATTATTTAGTTTCTATGATATAATACTATTTATTTATTTATTTTTACAATCCAATTGTCTTTTTGAAATACTTCTTGTTTTTTTTTTTTTTTTTGGTCAAAAGAATCCATCTAGCTAAAATTATAACATGGTCTACCATGTGTTGCGTTACTTTTTCATTAAATGCTTTATTTTTAATATATTAAAAAACTATACTTTATTTCTTTAAAATGGTATATACACCCAAAATAAAAAGTCAATCACAATATTATAAAAAATAATATATAAAAACACATGTTAAAATAAAAAATTCTTGATAAATAAATATGTTGATGGTGTTTTCCGGGCACTATGTCATTTAAGCAGCACGACAGGGGTAAAAGGGTAATTCCCTTATTGGTCAGGATCATTAATACCGACCCGACCACATGAGTCAGGGGCCGAGCACTTAAGATCGTTAACCCGACCACTTAAAGATTGGATGACCGGGCAATTATCAGGTCGACAGCAGCACTCTCAGTACAAAAAACTATTGTGACCGACCTCATGAAGACCGACCATATAGCGAGGCGTGCTCCAGAAGATAACACCCTATCATTGTGGATAAGATGACAAGTTATCCTATTTTCATGAGGAAAACTGGTGAGTTAATATCCTAATAGGATAAATGAAGTAAATGTAGTTTTGATTAGGAATCCTTATGGGAAAAGGGAACAGTTTTGACTAGGAATCCTTATGGGAAATGAAATTGTTTCAACTAGGAAATTCTTGTACAAATAGGAATATGATTTCTACACTATTATAAATAGGAGGGTAGAGCATAGGTAAAAGGGGAACAAGTGGAGAGGTTAAAAAGTTGAGATCAGAATCATCAAGCTCTGACTTGTAAACACAAAAAAGATCTGAGAAGCGTATTTCAGTAATAAAAGTATCATCTTGTTTGTGCCCGTGGACGTAGGTCGGATCCAAATCCACCGAACCACGTTAAATCTCTTTGTCGATTGGTGCATTTATCTGTCTTTTGCTAAGTTAGCCTTTGGTCCCCCATAACCAAACAAATTCACTATTGAGGGAGGATTTCCTCGGGAGTGATATTCCAATATTACCCTGAGACCAAAATCAGCCGTCAACAGTTGGCGCCGTCTGTGGGGAATCGAACAAAAAGCAACTCGCGTAGTGAGACGATGACGGAAGGCGGAAACCACCAATCATCAGGGAGCTCGGCTGCAGATTGGATGGAGAAAATGGAGGAAAATATGAGGAAAGATAGGGAGGAAAATCAAATCCTTCTGAAATCCATGATGAACAAACTGAAGAGAATGGAGGAAACGAACAACGAAAGACCCGAAGTCGGAACCAGTCGAAGAAGATGTGAAAAAGCAGATGGAAAAATGGTCGCCGATGTGAGTGATGACGATGAACCGATGAGGAAGGGTCCCTACGGGATGAGGTCCGTAGTGGTAGAAAAAGATTTACAAACGGAGGATACGTGGGAAGAAGAAGAGGGGAGACAATCACCATATTCTTCCTATGATAGCCCCCGCGACACCAGAAGGGGAAATATGAAGCATAGTGAAACTGGACGGGAAGTCTCAGGTCATAAGGAACGCCACACCCGTGGTGACAGACGCGAAGGAGGCCGCGGGAGGCAGCATAGTGACACAGATGGCAGTATAAAGTCTTGGTTAAAAAAAGAAATGGCCAAGTGGGGAGTAAACCCCAAAACTGATACATCAGATGCTCGGGATGACGAGATTGAATCTCCCTTCACAGAAGAAACAAGGTCGGCAAAATTCCCAAAAAGATTCAGCATGCCGACCGTGACACCATACAAAGGCCATACCGATCCCAAAACCCACATTGAAGGTTTCGTCCTACTAATGGAGGTGCAAGGGGTAACAGGGGACGCCATCTGCAAAGTGTTCCCCCTAACTCTGCCGGACCGGCCATTCTATGGTATAGAAGCCTAGCCCCAAGGAGCATCAGCAACTTCGCACAACTGAGGAAGTCATTCATACGACACTTCAAAGGGGCATGCGTCCCAAAGAAAATGGTGGGAGAATTGAGACTGATGAAGCAGGGGGATGATGAGCCCCTGAGGAATTTTATTGAAAGGTACCACAATTTGGTGCTCGAGGTCGGAGCGTACGAGTCATCGGAAGCGCTAGAAAGTCTCAAGGGAGGTCTAAAGGTCGGGAAGTTGTGGACTCACCTGAGGATTCAAGACATATCGGATTATGCCACTGCCCTGGAGTTGGCCAGGAAGTTTATCTTAATAGAGGAGGAGAAAAAGATTGTCCGGGGAGTAGACACCCGAAAGGCTAAGATACTCAGGTCAGACAATCAGTGGGATTCGATCAGAAATTTGAGGAGATCGGTCCCGGAGCAGAAGAAACTCAGACCGACACCTCCGAGTAGTAATGTTCAAGAGATGAAGTCACCTGTCCAAGTCAACCGTGTCGCGGGATGGACAATATACACCCCCCTGAACAAACCTATGACCCAGATAGTTCGGGAAATCCAGGACAAATGTCTGTTGGCCGAGCCTAATTTGAGAAGGTTCCCGATTGAAGAGGGAAATAGTAGGGCTTACTGTATCTACCATAACGTAAGGGGACATGCCACGAATGGGTGCAGAGACCTGCGGGAGCAGGTGGAAGACTTGGTGAAAGAAGGCTATCTCAGTGAGTACATAGACCATTCTGTTTTTGAGGTCGACCAAAGTTGATAGCGGAAGTCATCCGGTCGGATGCATGGAATGCTGAGATGCAGAGAGGATGTATTAAGAAGAGTCTTACTTGTAGTGACCTTTGTAGAGTTGCAAGAAAGACAACGGATCCCAAAAATGTGAGTAAGACCTCTTCTGTCTTAGGCTGACATTTATTTATGCTTGTTTGTTGTGGTCCACACAATAGTTTTGATATTTATTTTACGGCTCGGGTCTGCTCTTGTACCGCCGAGTTCGTTTTGTTGATATATGTTTTACGGCTCGGGTCTGCTCTTGTACCGCCGAGACCGATGTTTTCTTTCCGGCTCGGGTCTGCTCTTGTACCGCCGAGACCGATGTTTTCTTTCCGGCTCGGGTCTGCTCTTGTACCGTCGAGACCGATGTCTCTTTCTGGCTCGGGTCTGCTCTTGTACCGCCGAGATCGATGTTTCTTCCGGGCTCGGGTCTGCTCTTGTACCGCCGAGACCAATTTATTTCCGGCTCGGGTCTGCTCTTGTACCGCCGAGATCGATGTTTCTTCCTGGCTCGGGTCTGCTCTTGTACCGCCGAGACCAATGTTTATTTCCGGCTCGGGTCTGCTCTTGTACCGCCGAGATCGATGTTTCTTCTTGGCTCGGGTCTGCTCTTGTACCGCCGAGGCCGATGTTTATTCGGCTCGGGGCTGGATTTTGTTCCGCTGTGGCCGCTTGGTTATTCGGCTCGGGGCTGGATTTCGTTCCGCCGAGGCCACTTGTTTATTCGGCTCGGGGCTGGATTTCGTTCCGCCGAGGCCACTTGTTTATTCGGCTCGGGGCTGGATTTCGTTCCGCCGAGGCCACTTGTATTCGGCTCGGGGCTGGATTTCGTTCCGCCGAGACCGCTTGGTTAATCGGCTCGGATCTGGATTTTATTCCATCGAGGCCTTATGGTTTATTCAGCTCGGGGTCGGGTTACGTCCCACCGAGTCGGCTTCTTTGGACTGGGGATGTAATATTCCCCCAGAGCCAAGTCTTTCTTTCAGCTCGGGGTCGGGTTACGTCCCACCGAGTCGGCTTCTTTGGACTGGGGATGTAACATTCCCCCAGAGCCAAGTCTTTCTTCAGCTCGAGGTCGGGATACGTCCCACCGAGAGACTTATCATCGGCATGGGATCGGAGCATCTCCCCCATGGTCGGCCCTCTATTGGTCTGGGGAGGAGACATTCCCCCAGAGCCAAATGCTCTTCTCAGCTCGGGGTCGGGTTACGTCCCACCGAGTCGATCGTCATCAGCATAAGGGCAAAATATTTTCTCCACGGGAAGATATCGGGATCCTCGTTGACTGAGCACATGAAGGTGGCAGGAATGACCAGATTTGCAGCCAATGCGTTTTTCTCTGTGATTTCTGGAGCGACCACCAGCAAGGCGATCAACACACCATCTTTTTATAGTTCCCGGCACCAACTTGTATACTCGTTGGAACCGAGAACTATGGGACAAATGTTGATGGTGTTTTACGGGCACTATGTCATTTAAGCAGCACGACAGGGGTAAAAGGGTAATTCCCTTATTGGTCAGGATCATTAATACCGACCCGACCACATGAGTCAGGGGCCGAGCACTTAAGATCGTTAACCCGACCACTTAAAGATTGGATGACCGGGCAATTATCAGGTCGACAGCAGCACTCTCAGTACAAAAAACTATTGTGACCGACCTCATGAAGACCGACCATATAGCGAGGCGTGCTCCAGAAGATAACACCCTATCATTGTGGATAAGATGACAAGTTATCCTATTTTCATGAGGAAAACTGGTGAGTTAATATCCTAATAGGATAAATGAAGTAAATGTAGTTTTGATTAGGAATCCTTATGGGAAAAGGGAACAGTTTTGACTATGAATCCTTATGGGAAATGAAATTGTTTCAACTAGGAAATTCTTGTACAAATAGGAATATGATTTCTACACTATTATAAATAGGAGGGTAGAGCATAGGTAAAAGGGGAACAAGTGGAGAGGTTAAAAAGTTGAGATCAGAATCATCAAGCTCTGACTTGTAAACACAAAAAAGATCTGAGAAGTGTATTTCAGTAATAAAAGTATCATCCTGTTTGTGCCCGTGGACGTAGGTCGGATCCAAATCCACCGAACCACGTTAAATCTCTTTGTCGATTGGTGCATTTATCTGTCTTTTGCTAAGTTTGCCTTTGGTCCCCCATAACCAAACAAATTCACTATTGAGGGAGGATTTCCTCGGGAGTGATATTCCAATATTACCCTGAGACCAAAATCAGCCGTCAACAAAATATATTGATGTATTTTCGATATAGCAAATAAAATAAAACTTGTCACACTTAATGAATAATTTAAGACAATTAAGATTTATCCTATTGTGTACAATTATCCTGATAATTTGGGGCTTTAGTTGATTTTTTGAATTGCATATATTAATATTTAGATATTTTAGGGAAATTATCTATGCACCATCTCATGTTTGGGGAGAGTACATGTAGCCACCACAAATTCTGATAATAGCACTGCATCACCTTTGATTTGTATTTCGTATCAATGAGCCACTTTTTGTTAACGATATTAAGTAAATGATGATGTCAATAGTATTTTTATCAAATCATTATATTATAGTGGCTCATTGATATAAAATCGAAAAATTGGGAGGTGTAATGACATTGCAATAATTCATATTATTATATATAATACATTCATATTATTATTACATTGAAAACGCACAAAAACTTAGTATCTCAAACCTCTCATTTTTATGGTAGCGTGAGGGCGGTTGTGGTGGTATTATTTCTGATGGCTGTGCGTGGCGGGGCTGTTACTAGTGGAGTGAGGGAACTGCGACTGACGTGTGTGTGGTGGGGATCCAGGCATGCTTCCGTGTGAAAATTAATTAACAATATTTCCTTATTGTCAGCAATTTCACTTATTATTTTATTATAGAAGCTAAAATCTTCGGTGAAGATTTTTTTCCGGAGAATTTATGTTTTATGATTTCACTGCCTTATTAATACTAAATCATATTGCATATATTTTTTGACATTGTGGAAGAGCCGTTCGATTATTGAGGATTATTATTTTTATTTTATTTTGTTATTACAAGCAATAACCTTGCCATGCATAGCCATCTGAAATAACACCACCATAATGGTCCTCAGGCTACCATAAAAAAATGAGAGATTTGAAATGTTAAATTTTACGAGTTTTCAATTTAATAATAATAATATATAATTATATGAATTATTATTAAATTGAAAAAATTTTATATTTATTTTTTAATTTTTTTTGGATATTATATTTGCGTCACAAAAGAATTATGATAATGTCACTATACCTCATAATTTTTCGATTTTGTATCAAAGAACCACTACAACTAATAAAATTATCTTCTAACGTCATCATTGACTTAACACTGTTAATGGAAAAGTGGCTTATTAATATAAGATATAAAATATAAAATAGGGTGGTGTAGTCATTGTAGTGTCAATGTCATAAATCGGTGGTGGCTACATATACTTTCTCCAAATCTAAGATGGTTCGGAAATAATATTCCGATATTTTATTATAATAATTAATACAACTCAAATGTATTATAAATTTTAGGGGTATATATATATATCCTTGATTAAACTCTAATGGTACATAAAGTCTTTCAAAATTAACTATTTGTCATTAACTATTTATACTTTATAAAAATTCCAAAACATTTTTAAGAGGTGTAATTAAATGTGTGATCGGTGGAATAATATAAAAATTTTGTGCTGTGGAGAGTGGCACGCACGATCGGTGGTACTATTGTCGTTACACGACCCATGATGTCGCACCATCACCACGCGCTCACCAAAATTCAAATATACGCGCCTATTTTAAACGTGTCGAGAGATAAATTGAATAGACAGAGTCGCACGGTACGGTACAGTGGACAACCGTGTGCCACGTTTACCATACGTAATAAGTTGGATTTTCAGGAAAAAGTTTTGGTCGGGAAAAAAAATTGTATCTAATAATACGTTTACCTACTTGAATCGAAAATGGAACGAAATGAGATTAAATCAGAATGGTAAATTAAAATAATAATAAATTATTTATTTAGTTGTAAAAATCATATTCAGAATTAAATAGTCTTTTTATTGATGTGTTTATTTTTTATAATAATCAGAATGACTTGTTAATAATTTATAAAAATATATTTAGTTAAATTAATTAATTAATTATTGATTTATAAAAATTCACTTAGTTAATATTAGGCAAAAATGCAAAATTGACCCTCTAATTTTCACGTTTTTTCATTTCAATCCTCTAACTTTCAGTTTTGTCAATTCAGTCCTCTAACTTTCAATTTTTGTCATTTTAGTCCTCCGTTACAAATCTGTTACTGCTGCCAAAACGACGCCGTTTAACGGATGACTGAATTGACAAAAATTGAAAGTTAGAGGACTGAATTGACCAAACTGAAAGTTAGTCTGAATTGACAAAACTGAAAGTTAGATGACTGAAATGAAAAAACGTGAAAGTTAAATGGTCAGTTTTGCGTTTTTGCCTAATTTAATTTAGGCCATATTAAATTAGTTTTATTTTTCTTATTTTTTTAAATAGTAAAAGAAAAAGGACATAGGCTACAACTGTTAAGAAAATTAATAAATATAATTTTAATGATAACAAGAAAAATATTATATTCCAACAATTACATTTCAAAATGTAATTTTAGAGATTACATTTCAAATATAAGTGATGTATTTTTTAATTTTTAATATTTGATTTGACAATGTAATTTATAAATATAATTTTGACAATGTAATTATAAATATAATTTTAATGTAATTGAACAGTTACTAAATTAATAGTAATCTCTAAATATTATATTACTACTACTAATAATATAAATTGAAAACAGATTCCAACAATTTAGACAAGTAATTAGTGAGCTAAGTAACAACTCATTCATTTTTTTTTTATATTTTAAAAATTCGTTTTCATTCAAGAAATAATGATCTGACGAAGGTCGATCATGGACAAGCATTATCTTCAATAAATCTGTGAGGCATTAGAGATTACTGTTCAATTACATTAAAATTACATTTATTAATTTTCTTAACAGTTGTAGCCTATTTTTTTTTCTTTTACTATTTAAAAAAAAAAACTAATTTAATATGACCTAAATTAAACTAGGCAAAAATACAAAACTAGCCCTCCAATTTTCACGTTTTTTTTTATTTCAATCCTCTAACTTTCAGTTTTGTCAATTCAATCATCTAACTTTCAATTTTTGTCAATTCAGTCATCCATTAAACGGCGTCGTTTTGGCAGCAGTAACGGATTTGTAACGGAGGACTGAATTGACAAAAATAGAAAGTTAAATGACTGGATTGACAAAACTGAAAGTTAAAGAACTGAAATGAAAAAACGTGAAAGTTAGAGGGTCAGTTTTGCATTTTTGCCTTAATATTATATGTTAATTTATTAATTTATTAATAATTATATATATATATATTCTTTATTATTAGTTTATTTAAATTTTTAATTACATATGATTAATTACTAATTATTAAAATAGTTAGTATTAATTCTAATTAGTAATTATTTATTATTTTAATTATAATTAATAATTATTTATATATTAATTACATATTATTTATTTATTAAACTGTACTTATAATAATTTTGTGATTTCCGTCAAGATTTGGGGAGGTGATGGAATAAAATTCTCATTCTTTAAGTGAGCGAGACCTACATATAGTCATTCACATTCTCATTTTAATTTTTAATAAGTAATCATTTTTTTCGTTATCATTCAACAATCCATCAATGCTACATTTATTAATTGGTAATCAGAATGAGTTGGAATCGGAATGAATTAGAATCGGAATAGGTTAGAATCAAAATAATGGATTGGAATCAGAATAAGTTGTTTACTTGAATTGCGGGAATCTGAATCAGAATCAACAATATTCTCATTGATGTGTTTACTTTGTCTCGTAATCGGAATGAATTGTTAAAAAATTACAAAATTACCCTTAACTAAAATTATGTATTTTTCATTAATAAAATAAATAATTAGATAGATATGCTAATTTATAATAATATAGTGCATATGATTTTTATCATAATCCACTATTTTTTTATGAATAAATTATTTTTATTATTTTTTATAATTTAATGAAGGATAACTAATTGTTGATCATGTTTTAACCTTCAATATTCAAAGAACCCAACAAAATGATATATGTAATACAAAGTAAAATTTGTTACAAAAGTATCGTTGAAGTAATATTATTAATATAACTTGAGAGTTGATCCAAAATGCTTATAATTAATCCTAAAATTTAAAATTTAAAATCCACACATAATATATAATAAAATAAGTCAATGTGAGTTCATAATCATAAAATCCACATAATCTTAAAAGTTCACATAACATGAATTCATAAATCAAGCTACTATAAATATAAATGCAGATTGAAAATCAAAACATAGAGCGACAAAAATTCAAAGTTCCAACATCGTAACTCATATATAACTATATCCTAAGACGAAGCATTTGAATGACATACCCATTTTTGAGTTGATCATGTATGGTCAAGAAAACTCGTAGCAAATCATGTTTCATAACCAACATACTAGTTTCGTCATATATCAAATCCTCATATAAGCCATCAGATTTCATCATTTCTTCATATAATTTAGCTTGTAATACATCCTTATCAGCAGTAGAAAGCACATTAATCGGACCATCTAGTTTAGGTACCATCGCTGCAACTGACTCAACCGTTGACCCAATAATTGAGCACATATGATCATAATTTTTGTCTCATCATTTCTTCATACAATTTAGCTTGTAAATCAGCTACATCATTATCAGCAGTAGAAAGCACATTAATCAAACCATCTATCTTAGGTACCATTGCTGCAACCAACTCAGCCATTGACCCAATAATTGAGCATATATGATCATAATTTTTGTCTTTGGTTTTTCTTTTTTTGATCTTATTTGTTGAACCACCTAGAGCACTATCAAATTGATGCTGATGTGCATCCAATCGTGGAGTATATGACATACTATCAACAAAATTTTCCATAAAATGCTTATTAATCGAGTCACTGTTTAAATCCATATTAATATTGTCATCTTGTCGTACCTCCTCTTCATCATCATCTACATTGCCAAGATTAGCTCTAGTGGCTTGATCACGATCATAAATCTCACCAAAAGTATGATAATGAGGAAATTATTTATCAAATAAACCAACCACATCTTTTCTTTTACGTTGTCAATAACAAAAATGAGTTATTATTACCTTTAAATACTCATGAAAATATTTACTAACTATTCTTCTAAATCTTTTAAAATTAAAACTAACCACCCAATTCTTAAAATGATGTGGTAGGACATACAAAAACATTACAAGCATCTCCTATGGAGTTAAATTTCCAGTGCCAACTAAACCACATTTCTCACAAAAAAAAAGCTTAAATAATTTTTTAAATGTTCGTCTATCCATTCTTATTTTTGACAAATATTTCACATCACTTTCGTAAACCAAACCATATAAATAGCTCAATTGTTGATAAACTCTTACGATTGACTTTTGATTCTCTAATCTCCTTGTGTAAGTTAAGCAAAGATGGGAATACATAGCAACACACACAACCATAATCATTTGCAAATTGCAACATCAAAAAAAGGAATTTGAAAATTTTTAAAAGGGTAAATATGTCACATTTTAGGAGTGAGATTGTCATTCCAAGGGGACAAGCGGGAATCACAATCTCATTCCACAATCCAATTTTTTCACGAGGTCTATTTTTTTTATTCTCATTCCCCGTTCATTTTAAGCAAGTAAATACAATATTCATTCTCATTATCCATTCAAATTCCATAATCTAATAAGTAAACACACCACCAGTAAACACGTCATAATAATAATAGAAACTTCGATTATAATTCCAGAAAATTTTTCATTCCAATTAAAAAAATTAATAGAGATTCAAGATAATTTAATATTTGGATTTGACATGATGTTCCAACATTGACAATAATAACAAGAACCTATCAAAAAATAGATATGCATAAGTCAATTTCCCTTGTTGGAAAAAAAATTATTTAATTTATATATTAATAATAACTAACTAATTTTGAATGTGAAGCAACACTACATGAATTACTAGAATTTACTAGAATATTTGAAACATTTAAAATAAAATATGAAGAAATACAGATTATGACATATAAATGCAACATATTTAATTATATTGTATTGTATTAAAACGTTTTATTTTTCAAAAAAAAAAAATCATGTTTATAATGTTAAATATAAAATATGAAGAAATACAAATTATGACGTATATAATAATGTCTTAAATATTTGCATAAGAGTTATAATCCTCTGCACACCAACTTTGAAAATGATGGTGATTTTTTATTTGAATTATATAGAATGGAGTGCATAATAATTTATAATCAATATAAAAACAAAATGATTATTACTTTTTTTTTTAATTAAAAAAAAATATGGCACTATCATGTACATTACAATTATGTGGGTAAGTCCAAATCAAACATCTACTATTAACGTTAATTCAAAATTTTATAAGAAAATATATTTGAGAGATTTAAAGCCTTAATCTTAAAGATAAGATGAGAATTTATCCCCGACTCAACTTATGAGTTATAAGTTGTAGTCCGTGATTGCTATGTTATACTTGATAAAAAAAATGATAAAATCTCCTGCGATGTTATAAAGATTTAGATATCGTTTAGTAGAGAATATTGATTGATAGTAAAAGATAGTTTATAAATATTACAGTGAAAATATAAACTAGTTTATAAACTCACTAAATTCTACGTTAAACGATCCGACTCACTTATCATTATGTTAGGCCACTTAAAAATTTACAAATTCAACTATATCAATAGAATTGGTGTGTCAATGAAGACTAAAAATCAAGTTGGTGGGTGTAGGTTTTGGGGAAAAAAAACCTAAAAAAATAAACTACCAACCCCAACATTTTTTTTTTAGGCAGAATAATTTTTGCTTAAGTTACTTGAATAGCCAATAAAAAAAATATGGCACTATCATGTACATTACAAATATGTGGGTAAGTCCAACTCAAACATCTACTATTAATGTAAAATCAAAATTTTATAAGAAAATATATTTGGGAGATTTAAACCCTTAATCTTAAGGATAAGATAATAATTTGTCCTTGACTCAACCTATGAGTTATAAGTTATAGCCTGTGAGTGTTATGTTATAATTGATAAAAAAAATGATAAAATTTATTGTGATGTTATAAAGATTTAAGTATAGTTTGATAGATAATATTAATTGACAGTATAAGTTAGTTTATAAGCTCGTCAAATTCTAAATTAAACGATATATTATTATTTAAACTGACTCACAAAGAGTGGGAAGAGAACTTCATTATCATTATGTTAGAATTGGTGTGTCAATGAAGACTAAAAACCAAGTTGGTGGTGTAGGTTTTGGGCAAAAAAATAAAAAAAAATAAAAAAAATATATACTACCAACCCCTTCTTTTAGGTAGAAGAATTTTGGCTTAAGTTACTTGAATAGCCAATAAGAATGCTTTTCACCAACCACTAATAATTTTATTTTCAATTGATTGTCACACTTTGCTACTCCCTCTTGTTAAATGAAGACTTTGCATATAAATTAATCTTTTTTAAACAATAAAATTCTTAATCATTAGTTGACTAACCAACCAAAAATTTAATTTTCTTGACTATATTGACTAGCCAACCAAAAATTTAAATGGGCTTGAGCCTTGTTTTATTTCAAAATCATCATTCTTTTTTGGGCTCAACTTTCAATAATCTAACAATTGTACAAGAGATTTGCTTATAAATTCTCTTATAACATAAATTTAGTAAAATATTGCAACAATTGTAAACTCATGTGAGGTAAGATTTTTCTGCTTGAATTTTTAGATACATGATTATGAGAATAATTTTAATTATAGTTTATTTCTTCATTTTTAAGAATTTTATTTTTGTATGATTCAATCCTTTCTTTATTAAAAATTAAATAAAAATCGTCTATGCTGTAAAGACAGTCCTATAAAATTTTATATTTATTTTCATAAACAGGTTATGTTTTAAGAGATCTAATCCATTTATAAAAATGAATGTGGGAGTTTCAAAGTACAATTTTCTAAAATAATTATGAACTTTTTTAAATGAGCTAAAAAATTATTTTTAAAATTATATTAAAATGTACTGATATTGTATCAGAATTTTCTTTTAAATTGTATTTGATTCTATTAATATTACAATCAAAAATCTATTCGATATAATAGTGTAGTTTATAATTTAAGTTTCTAAAGACTTATATCTACTATGAAAGAAAATCAATTTATAGAATGCACATAGAGAATTTAAACTTTTGATATTAAAAACTTTTAGGGTCCATCTCTCTAACAATTTACAATTAGTAGTTTGAAGGGGAAAATAAGTTATATTATTACTTGTATTTTCATTTTTTCTTGTTAATTTCGGTTAAAATTTAGGGTTTGCTTTCAATTTTTGTGGTTCATTCAAAGGTATGAGAAAATTGGGCCCAAGGCGACCCAATTGGCTCTTTTGTGATTTTGTTTGGGCCACTAAAATTTGAAAAACTCGATATTTTTTTTTTATTTCAGTTCAGACTTTAAAAAAAATTGAAAAAATAGTAATAAAGAGTATCAATTTAAATTTTAAAAAATATTGAAAACATTAATAAATAATTTAGACATGAGTTTTTTCAAATATGACCTATTTACCGCCTATTTTTATTCTCTCTATCAGATTTTTTTTGCAAAAGAAAAGTTCTATTTAACCGCTTGAATAGAACTTTTCTAAAATCTCTTGATTTCCTCTATTTTGTATAATTTCTATTTTTTTTTTCAAACTCAGAGCTTTTAACGAAAAAAATATTTAATTATTTAGTTGTGAATATGAAATTTTTTATTAAAAATTATAAAATTACTTTTACAGGTAAGTTTTCTAAAATTATTTTAGGTAATAAATGAAATAATTTTGTGAAATAAAATAAAGATATGATATACAATTTCATTTTTTTACAAAAAAATTATAATATTTACTATCAAAAGCTTAAAATTTAGAATTTTATTAGTAGAGGTAAAATAAATTTTTTAATCTCAAAAAACTATATTCAAAATGTAATCAAACAATATCAAAAATTTTAAAAAGAGATTTAGAGATTAAAAAAACACTTTTTACTAATAGAAAAATTATACTAAACATAAACTTAATATAAGATATCTCGAGTTCGACCCACTAAAATGGATAAGGATTGAATTGCTATAAGACATTAATACATTTCACCATTCACAATTAGGCATGGCAAGTAGACCCAGACCCAGATCCAGACCCGGACCCGGACCCAGACCCGGATGCCCGGGGTCCGGTTAGACCCGGATCCGCAAAAAAATTTGCAGATTCGAGTCTTTAATATGAAGACTCGCATTTAACCGGGTCCGGATGTGGGTCCGGGTGGTTCCGTACCCGGGTACCCGGGACCCGGTTAAATAAAAAACAAAAAATAATAATTTAAAGTCAAAATTAATCAAAATTTTGAAGTTCAAACTTAAGTATTTTAATGAGTTTTGTAATTCTAATTCATATTTATCACATTTCTAATATGTATTCAAACTTGTTGTGATATTATTAATACATAGTATTGAATAGTCGAGCTTAAAAAAAAACAAAAAAACAAAACAATGGAGGGGTTGCGAACCCAGATGCGTTTTTCCGGATTCACATCCGGACCCGGGTCGCCTAAAGAACGTGCAGATCCGAATCCGAATCCGTACAGACCCGAATCCGGATCCGAATTTTGCCATCCCTATACACAATCCCCTGTAACACATCTATCCACAAAGACATGTATATCATTTTGATCTTTAGCATAAATGACAACTTGTTTGTATATTTTATACATTCAAAATTACAAAATGAACACGTGTTAATGATCTACAACTTCTTTTTTATTTTAAAAAAAATTCTACCCAAAACCACCCGATCCAAATTTAAGCGGAACATATAAATCTTAGACGGTCCCAAATTATTACAAGAAATGCACCTCAAATCTAAGACTTAAACAATCAAATCCTAGACCTTATACCACCAAACCGAACCCCAATACAACTTCTTCCTCTTCATCAATGTTCCTCGACTCTCATCCAAAATAATAATAATAATAATAATAATAATAATAATAATCAAATTTTTGTTTTAAAAATTCAAGAATGAAGAAGGAAAAAAAAAGACTTTATCATCATCATATGATCATTTAAAGAACTGCCAGAGGCTGAGATCTATCAAAGCTCCCATTCATAACTCTCGGCCTTGGTGGCTTCTTCTTCTTCTTCTTCTCCATCAATCCTTTACTCTCCATTGTTTGATCTCTTTTCCCAAATCGAATTGAAACTGGACTCACATTCACATTCACATTCATCTGTTGAATCCCATCTTTTGTTGCACCAACATGTACAAGAATCCTTGAAATCCCTGCATAATGCAAAGACTCAGCAACCTGTAATGGTGTCAGATTCTTGCTTGTTCTTGCCTCAACATCAGCTCCCCTTTTCACTAGCAACTCAGTCACATCCATGTGCCCGGATTCCACTGCACAATGCAAAGCTGTGTATCCATCTCCATCCTTGGCATCAACATCAATCCCTTTATCAATCAGCATCCTCACAACATCAATCTTCCCCTTAAACGAGGCTCTATGCAGAGCAGTCCATCCATTCTGGTCTCTCCCATTGATCGCCGCGCCTGTTTCAATCAACCTCTGCACATTCCTCGTCTCCCCTTTCCTTGCAGCAACACAGAGACTGTCACCAAGCTTCAATGAGTCAAAGAGACGGGAGTGGCCATACTCAGCAGCAACATCATAAGCAGTCTTGCCACTCTTGTTTCTAATATTTCTATTACCACCGCCCTTTTGTAGCAACAGCATAACCATTTGATCATCTCCATTGCTCGCTGCAATATGCAGCGGCGTGTCACCATCTCTAGTGTTGCGTATATCAGGACTTGCCCCGTTTGCTAGCAGAAGCCTCGCGCAATCTCTCCTTCTATCTTCAACCGCGAGATGCAGAGCTGTGATGCCATCTTTGGTTAAGGCGTTAACATTAGATCCTTTTGATAACAGAAGCTTTAGTACATCCAAATGGCCGCCTCCTGAGGCCAAGTGTATAGGCCCCTGAGTTGATGTTTCAGATTTTTCAGTTATGGCTTTTCTTGCTAGTAAAAGCTCAACAATAAGTGCTTCCCCTGAAGCAGCCGCGGCTTCTAGTGGAGTGCTACAGCCGCAGCTGCCCTGAGACTCAAGATCCGGATGAAACTCTAACAAAAGTTGAACAATATCTGGCCTGCTTTGAGCTATAGCAATATGAAGCAGCGTTTGTCCTTGTTCATCAACAGAATCAGCAGGGTTCCAATCCGGGTCACTCCGTTCAAGAACTTCTCTAATCTCATCCATGGCTCCATCCTTTACAAGCTGGACCAGAACAAGGGAACCAACGAACATGATCTTGATTCCACTATCAATAAACACTTGCTTCTTCCTGGTAGTGAACCAGTCACCAGGAACAGAATCCAGGGTCGATGCAGCATCTTTAATGGCTGCCCCTGGAACAACAACGCTGTGCAAGAGGAATGAATCATCACATTGAGGGAAAGAATCCGGAAGGATTGATCCTGGAGGAAGATGATACACGATCTCTAGTGTTAGCGTCGCGAGTGGTGATATGATTCCTGAGTGTGGCTTCACTGTAAATCGAGTCTTGTTCGTCGCCTGAATCCTGAAAGCAACAGGCATCGTGTACATAACATTGCGGAGAGTCAGCTCCCCGGAACATTTCTGCCCTGGTTCAATCCTGACGGCAACAACATTCGAAGGCTCCAAGCTTATGAGCCTGTCCATTAATTTTACTCTCGATTTTCACCAAGCCCCTGATCTGATTCCAGGATTAATTTTTCCGGTGGGTTTTTGGTGGCAAGGAGAAGGAAGGGATTATTAGAAAGTGAAGAAGCTGAAAGCGTTGGTGTATTTTAAGAGAGGGGAAATGAGGCCGGCTCTAATGGGAAAGTGCCAAGTGGCGGTGTTAAAAACAATGATGATTTATTCTGTGTGTATGAGGAGAAAATCTATGGAGATGTCATGTTATCCGTGTAATAATTCAATGATCTATTGTCACGCGTGTTAAAATATTAAAAAATAACTAAAAAATGGATATTAAATCATATATGTCGTTTACTAATTTATTGATGATACCACGTCACCCGTATCTTCGTTACATCGAAGAATTACTCTTGTATAAGACTTGTAAGACAGAGTTGTGCCAGTTGTGAAAGTGAAAAAAAATCCTGAAGCTGTCCGCAAAGTCACTTTCAGGATTCTACTATTATATGCAAAAGCCATTTTTGTTGGTTTTTTTTAACAACTAAGAGTGAATCATCAGACAAAATTGTAAAGAATATGTTGCTAAATATATTAAATAATATTGAAATTGAAACAATGATTACAAGGGGAAAATGGCTTCCTTTAGCTTTATGTAAGTGCTTTTGTGGGATTATTAATTAAGTAAAAATAATGTCACTTTTGTGATGTGGGGAAAGAAGCTGAAATGGTAAAATCGTTTACTTGGCCAACTAAAGTGACTTCATAAATATCTGCTAATGCAATAGCACTTGGTCATTGGAAGTTGCTTTCTTCTGAGTAGGATTGGGCAATCTGCTGTTCATTTTTTTTTTGAATCGTTGAAAATTTCGCCGTCAAATCATCTCTTCCGCTCTGAAGCGAAGCAGGTAAAACTCATGATTATCCCAAGCTCTTATAAAAAAACGCACTCCATGAATTCGAACCCAAAACTTCAAGATGAGATCCTGAACCATACACTATTATCCATTTTACTTATGATAAAATCGTGAAAAAAACTCCTCCCTTTTTTTTTTTAATTGGAGGCGAGTGCCACACAAACCTACAACATAAAATATCCTTGATTTATATATATATAAAAAAAAAGAGGTTAATTTTCGATCAATAAATATTAACATACCATATCATTATGCATAAAAAGGAATCAAACGATTAACCTTTCGTTTTTACAGCAAGGATCAAACCAATTGAACAAATATAATTTGTTCTCTCCTATTTTTTTAATATTTATTTCTTTATTAATATCATGCTTCTCATTTGAAAAAAAAAAAAAAAGTATGGCAAGACAGACAAGGGACAGCAAATCCTTTTTCTATTTTGTAAAATCATGATGACCACAAATGTGTGGTTTTTGGGGCAAAAATTTCAAGTCAATGTATTTAGCATTTGTCTATTGAAACCCATCAATATAAAAAAAAAATATGCACATAAATTTTATATCAAGTACTCTTATGAACCAAAACATATGGAAGGAATTTATGTCTAGATTTGATGGTTATGTTAGAAATTAAAAAATGAAATTTGATTATACAAAATGCTAAAACACACACACACACACTCTTTACTTGGTCATAAAAATTAAAAATAAAGATTAAGTTGCTTTCTAAATGATTCATTTATTGTTTTCAATTAGATAGTGGTAGAAGATTAATTTATATCCTTGATTTTCCTTCAATTAAATGGATCTGGATTTGGTGCTGGGTTGATATGGATTCGATGTTGAGATGAGTTTTTTTTTTTTTTTTTAATTATAAATATTGATCGATAGTTATTAAATAATAATTTAAATATAACTGAATTTTAACTGTGTAAAAGAATATGAAAAATTTAGTACATAACAATTTAGCACTGGATCCAATTTCAATTAAAATTAATCATTTTGTTGAATTTTTTTGATTTTCTGATGACTTCTTCTTTTCTTATTTCTTTGACTCTGATTTAAAATGAGAAGCCACCAAATCTGCCCATTAATATTACTATTAGAGTCCATGAAATCTTAAAAATAATTATAATAGTTGTGGTTATAGAGTTATAGAGTTTTTTTTTTTTTTTTAATGCTCGGTTAATAACAATAAATAAAAAAGAGAAATTGCATAATTTTTTTTTTTTTGAAAGATAATTTATGAATGAATATTTTTGTGTAATGTGTAACTTTTTTAAAAAAAAAAGGAAAATATCATTAAAAACCAACTAAATTAATGGGGATTGGAGGATCTTCCCTCCAAAAATCAATAATAGAAAAATTAAAAGAAAAATAGATCTCTTTTGAAGTCTTAATATTCCTCTTAATGAGCTCCGCCATATTTTTTGGATCTGATTCAATAATGATAGGCGACAAATCAGCATTATCCCTGAAGATAGCGCCAAAGCCCGTGAGATTTCTTTCAAGAACAACACTAGCATCTACATTCACTTTAATCTGGTTCAAATGAGGAGGAATCCAAAGGTTTTTAGAGACTTCAATATCATTGAAAAGCTTATGTTGTTTGTTTAGCAGCTTTGAAAATTCCCAGCTTCTTCTATTCGCCATCTCCAAGACCTGTGTGAACCTGAATCCCCTGAAAGATGGTATTGTTTCTAGCTCCCCACAAACTCCACCTGATGGCAATGAATTGACTGGCCTCTGATTTAGATGTTATAATATTTTATTCTAATTATGGGCTTATATTAATTGTGATACAGGTTTTAATATAAAGCGCTAGGATAATTGGTTTTGTAATAGAATCTGTGAAGCCCAATTGTTTGATCTAATAAAGTGGGCTGCAACTCTATATTATTTGATGTGTGGATATTAGAGCGGGCTCTGGATTTGTTATGGGCTTTTGATGGGTGAGCCCATTACACTCCATAAATTAGTGAGCTAAGGTCTCACTCTCACTTCCCTACATAACTTACTCAATAAGCTGCCTTAATTGATTAATTTCATCTCTCTCTATTATTGATGAAAATGACTTATTAATGCATTATTAAAGTAATGAATTGATGTCACACCTCATCACTCTTATCACATTTGTTGATATAAAGAATTGCATATGTGAGAGCACATGTGTGTGTGGATTTGAGAGATTGCCGTGAGCAATCATAAAGAAAATAGAGAGGAGAGAAAAGAAAGCATACGCTTTCATCAAGTGTTAAAAGTATTAAGGCATAAGGAAAGCTTAATCAGGGCGTGTAAGTTTCTCACCATCAAGAAGTGGGGAGCAGAGGGTGATCTCCTCAGTACAACTTTTCAACAGATCTACAGAAATTTCCGCTGCAGATATGTATTCTAAATCAGGTACGCTCCCTGGATCATCCGATTAATTCATTAAATTGTATTCTAAGCTCTTGTGTTAAAGGTCCTATTGCAAATAAATTTCTAACATTAGAAAGGGTTGAGAAACACGCATTTAGAACTTGCTCAGTCGAGTAATCTGTCAAGTGCTTGGCAGATCTAACAATCCCTTTAAAGACAGAATTTTTTCCGACATTTCGAAGATAAATGGCAACTGAATATGGCATGGGTCCCTGTTTCTCTGTCCTTATGACATCTCAAACAAGCATCAAATGATACAATTCTCTTTGAACAAAGATTGTCAGCCATAGGGAGTAGACCCAAAATGCATCTCCACACAAAAATCTTAATCTTAGAAGGCAAAAATCCATGCTCCAAACTTGTTGTCAGAAATTGGAAGAAGCCGAAGATGCAGAAGCTTTATTAAGCTTCTTATTCAGAAAAGCTAAATGATAAACGCTCTTGACTGTAAAGAACCCTCTTCAAACAAAATGTCAGTACAAGTGGTCTTCCTGGGATTGCCTAGGCAAAGGGATCCTTAAAATCACATTTACATCATCCTCTAGAATCAAGTCACGCAGCCGCCCTTCATTCCATTTTTGGAATTCATTAATCAACTCGGCAACCTTTGTAATTCCTGACGGAGGGGAATCTAAAATGAGTTTGAAGGATAAAGGTCTTGGAATCAATCCATTGGCACTATCCACACAAAAGAATGATTGTACCCCACTTTAGCTTCAAAGAAATGGCTATTCTTAAAATACCTTGTCTTCATTGAACGAAAAAAAGAAATTGCATAATTAAATGTGAGAGACCATTTATGAATGAATATTTTAAAAAAAACAAATGAATATTTTTGTGTAGTGTGTAACTAGGGATGGCAGGCAGATTCGGATCCGGCCCGGATCCGTATGGACCCGGACGATCCGGGTCCGAGTACCCGGGTCCGTGATTAAAAAATCTGGACCTGGGTCTTAAAAATTAGGACTCGGGTGAATCTGGATCCGGGATTGCACGGGTCCGGCCATGATAGATCTGGGTCCGAAAAAAATAATTAAATATAATAAATAATATAAAATAATATGTATATAATAGAATATAATTAAAAAATATAAAAGAATTGAAATAAAATTAATAAAATTGACAAAATATAAATATAAATATAAATATAAAATAATACATTTAAAAAATTAAAAATAATTAAAAATGGGTATCCGAATCCGGATCGGGTAGATCCGGGTCCGGACCGGGTAGACCAGGGTCTGGACCCATGTATATTTACCTGGGTTCGGGTCTGGACACATGACAACGAAAATGCTTCCGGATCGGATCCGGATTTTGCCAACCATATGTGTAACTTAAATAAACACAACCTCAATCTGTTTAGTTGTCGGGGTAAAATGTAATCTAACACGAAATAGAGACCTAAGTAGGGGTGGCAATTTGGGTTAGGATTCGTTTATTCGTTCGATTCGATTCGTTTTAAAGTGAATATAGGTTTGAAAAAATGGATTCGTTTAATAAATGAGTCAATTCGATTCGATTCGTTTATTAAATTAATCGAATACGGATTTAACCTCATTAATTCGTTTATTATTTTCTTTTACTAGTTATTGTTATTTTTCAATTAAGATTCGAGAAATTATAGCTAATTACCATAGAAAAAAATAATATTATCGATATTTGGTGAGATAGTTTTAGTAAACATATTAATTACATATTTCACATGTATATATTTATGAAAAATTAATGTAAATAAATTATGGTAAATTATGTTATTGAATTATATCGTGACTAAACGAATATTCGTATTCGATTAGTTTAATAAACAAATCGAATACGAATCCTGATATTATGATTCGTTTAACAAACGAATCGAATACGAATTCATCACATTTTGATTCGATTCATTTAGGATTCGATTCGTTGATTCGTTTTGCCAACCCTAGACCTAAGTGATAAAATTACAAAATATTATTTATCCAATGTCATTTTCTCATTTATTATTTATTTTATTTTAAATTTCCCAAGATAGAAATTTATATTGCTGAGGGGAAGAATTCTAATCCCAGACTTTTTATTCTCACTCGAGATTTTAACAACTAATCTAGCACACCCATTTTTTTAAAGGGATAAGTACGATCATATATATTTTTAACTACTTACCTCCACAAGGCTCAAATTTTGGTGATAAGTTTTATTATAATACTTGAAAGCCACCTCGATTATGCCATTGAGTGCTATCTTATCATCAAAAGTTTCCCAAAAAAAAAAAAAGATAGCATGTGTCATTTTAGCAAATTTGTTGACAAAATATAAGGTTATGCATATATTTATAGTAATAATAATAACAAATCCATTACATTAAACTCAATTCATTAATTGTAATAACAAATTCATTACCTAAAAATGACAAATATATTCATTATATCACATTCATTCACCTCATTAACATTCATTAGATCAAATTTATTAATTTAGAAATAGCAAATATATTTATTAAATAAAGTTCTTTCACCTCCTATAAATAACAAATACATTTATTAGATTAACTTCATTTACCTAGAAATGAAAAATACATTCATATTTGATGTAATTAATAAGTTAATGAACTTAATCTAATTAATATATTTTCCATTTTTAGGTAAATGAATTTGATCTAATGAATGTATTTGTTATTTTTAGGAGATGAATATGTTACAAATTATAGAGATAGTATGAAAAGAGACTTAGCTGGAACCTATAATTTTATTCATCAGCAAACAGCCTTTATATAGGTAATACATCAGAAAAGTTAGGCATAAAAACAACAACAACCAAAAATAAATTAACTAATTCCTAAAGACTAGGACTACACAACAGTAACATAGATCTGAAATAACAAACTAACAACTTTAATTTCCTAACAATCCCTCTCTTAAATTGAAAGTTTTCAAACTATCAGTTTAATTATCAGTGTGCAAACTCCAAGCAACTCCCTTAGCTTTTGAAATGCTAACAACTTCAAAGGTTTTGTAAGAATGTCAACAACTTGATATTTACACTTGCAGTAAATGAGATCAAAAACACCTTCCTTAGTAAGATCCATTAGGAAGTGAATCTGACATCTATATTTTTACTCTTCCCATGAAGAACTAGATTATTAGAGAGCTTAATTGCTGAACTATTATCACAATAAATAGAAATAGGCCCTTGTTGCTTGAACTGAAGTTCTTCAAGAATTTTTCGCAACCAGATTGCTTGACAAACACATAATGCTGTTGCTACAAACTCAACTTCAGTTGTTGACAAGGTTACAATTGGTTGCTTCTTGGAAGACCGTGAAATTTTTGCTGCTCCCATCATGAATACAAAAAAATGTGAAAATTCAAGTCTATTTGAATTCACAGATTCTAATTATGCTGGAGATCTAGATGATATGAAAAGTACATTTGGTTATACCTTACAAGTATTTGAAAATTCGCTTAGCAGCAAGAATATGTATCTCCTCAGGATTATCCATGCATCTACTGATCATGTTCACATCATACATTATGTTTGGTCTCGTTGTGGTTAAATACATAAGGCTTCCCATAATTTGGTTGTAAAATGTGTTGGGGTTTTGGGCGATGGGCGCAGCGGAAGCGCGGTTCGGGCGAAATCGTAATTTAAAACTTTTTCAAATTACTGAATAAATTATTCAATATCTAATATGAATAATTTATTCATATTTCACCTAAACATATTTATTTGATATCAAATAGCGACATAAATATGAATGAAACATCACGAAACTTTTACGAAAAATGTTTTTCCGCAAAATGATGCAAAACGTATTTTTGACCGAACCGACCACCCGACACTTATGGGGACTGCCCAGGTCAGCCCAAATAGTGTTAGTACAGTTCATGGGCTGCCCAAACAGTGACGAACTCACTGTTTGGACAGCCGTCACCCGATTGGCTCAAAAGTCACCCGGTAACGCCGTTTTTGGCCGTTTTCGCTTCTTTCAACCCCGAAACACTTTCCGGCAATTGTTCCAACTCCCAAAATACATCCATTACATTCATATGACATCAAATTTATCACAAAAATTCCAGTTCTACCAGATCTGATCCAGAAACCGAATTTACCAATTTTTCATGCTTTAATCCAAAATTTTCAAGATTAATATAATTAATCAAGACACCAACCAAAAGTCACCACATATGAATAACCCAAGAACAATTCTAGGCATTACAAGAGTGGTCATAACACTCTAGAATGGCAACAAATCATCAAATGATAAAATTGGATACTAATTACACTAATTGCATCCAAAATACTTCACACATGCTTCATTAGCTTCCAATCCATCAACCACAACCAAAAGCCCTAAATTTTACAAACAAAGGAACCCTAGAACATTTCTAGTAATTCAAGAAAATAAGAAACTAAATTTCCAAGCTTAGGGATTAAGGATTACCTTTTAATCTCTTGAATTTTCCTTTGTTTTTCTTCATGGTTTCATCAAACCAATTTTAGGGTATGCTTCCCTCAAGGTTTCGGCTATGGTTATCAAGTAAGGAAGATGATAAAATTTTTCAAATAAAAAACCCCTTTAGCCGACATAAGAAGGGCAATTTTATCCAATTAATAAATTTAATCAAATCAAATTATAATAAACTTTATACTAACCAATCAAAATTGGACAAATAAAGTTTAATTTAAATCATGCCAAGTAGACCAATAATAATTGGACAAATTTCATAACATTTATGAAAAAAGTTTAATTAATTAATTATTCAAATATTTTAGCAATTAAATATCCAAATAATCAATTAATATAATTATTATTATATACGTATTTTTATTTACAATAAATAACAAATACATATATTTATGGCATGTGTCAAAATCTCATTTGAAAAATAATTAATGCGTATCTAATCGTATTATGTATCAAATACAAATACACAATAATTACGATCGGACAAAATCCTCTAATGCATGTGTTATCGTTTAACCGATTAAACGATCTGAATTAACTCATTTAATCCGGTGAAATATTATGAATAATCTGTATTATTCATATCGAGTTGCCCAAGTGCTCAACGAGTACACTTCATATTGTGGGACTCTTTAAGTTTAGGTTTATTCGTCACGAAATTTAATTTCGTGTCCATAATCCACCCACTCATGGATTATGACGACCACAAATAATCTTGCTAAACTATACAAGTCGAGGTCATTGCATACGTATAATCCATCCGTCACAGGCTATCCATATTATACATGAGATATAGATAAAATCGTCAAACCCGTTCGGTATAATATAGTCGACTTTCAATTTACGATCTCTAAATAACACTCGGAACTGATTTCTGAAGTTATACCACAGCCATGGATTTAATAGATCCTAAACACGTGAGGATGCATATGCCTTGTACACAGGACTGACAGATCATATCTTGATACGCACTTGATATCATGAGCATCAGTCCACACCCAACGAACAGGCGGAGGTCTGATCAAGAATATATCGTTGACGTGACTGCCATCAAAGTGTGGAGGATAACTCATATACCCCACTGTGGTATCTCAAGTCAGATGACCACTATGCTCGCTCAACTTGAGAAGATTCATATTGACGTTGGTGTACCATCTATTAGGAAATTTTTAGTGAGTCGTTCAATGTCTTATCAAATAAACACATACATGTCTATACGAGTCTCCCGAGACTCATGGTTCATTGGGATAAATCATCGGATCAAGTCACGATATACGACATGTACTGGTCTTAGCGGATTTTACTAACCGACCCGTGTTAGTAAATCTTGACCATGAACTTTATTTAAGGATATACATCTTATAGTGCGCTTCCCAATGTCAATTACAAAGTACGTTATAACTACGCACTATATTGTAAATCCTAGGGTCTTTGTCTAATATACACGTATCACTAAACCAAATTTAGTTTCGATCTAATCATAATTGAATATCTAATCGTAATTAGATCGAATATGTGTGTAAAAGACAAGAGTGCTACCATTAATTAAGTAATATTATGGAAAATAGAATTACTTGTATTTATGAATCGGACATTAATACGATCCGGATTGGCACTCTGAGCACCAAACCTAACAAAATGTGTTGTCAACCTTATTGCTTTCATGTTTTTTTTTGACAAGTTTCAGGCCTGCATCTATAAGAGTATTTGCAAAGTTGCAATTCTTCATCTGAAACCTGTCTAAAACTTAATTCACATACTTTTCTTGACAAATAAAAATACTATAAGTAGATTTAGTCACTTCTAATCCAAGAAAGTAATGCATTAACTCAAGATCACTCATATCGAATTCGACGACCATCATAGACTTTTTAAATTTAAGAAATATGGCTCTATCGTTTCTAGTGTCAATCAAATCATCTACATAGAGACAGACTGTGAGCACCCTCCCATTATATTTTAATTTAATGAAGATTGTAGGTTCAAAATGACATTTATTAAAACATTCATTCATGAAATAAGCTCCAATTCGCCGATACCATGTCCTTGGGGCTTGTTTTAAACCATACAAAGCCTTTTTAACTTATACACTTTATGTTCAATGACAACATTAACATAATCAGGAGGTTGATCAATAAATATATGCTCTTGTAATTCTCCATATAGAAAGGCTGATTTGACATCTAGTTGGAAGATAGGTCATGAATTTTGTGCTGCCAATGCAATCATCATTCTGATTGTATCGTGTCCTGCAACTGGAGCAAAGACTTCAATGTAATTGATCTCAAACTCTTGCTTGTACCATTTGGCATCTAAGCGTGCTTTGAATTTGTCAACTTCCCCTCTCTTATTCAGCTTAGTCTTGTAGACCCATTTTAGTCCAATAGACTTTTGACATTTTGGAAGCTCAACTAACGCTCAAGTGTCATTTCTTCCAATGGATACTATCTTATCATTCAGTGTTTGCCTCTATTTGATTCTTTCACTGCTTTTTCAAAATACATTGGGTCACAATATGAAAATAGAGCAAAATGGGTTAGTGGATCCTCCATTTGATCAATCCCTACTACCTCATAATCAACCATTCATATTGGTCTCTTTCGAGTTCATTAAGGTCGAGTATCATCTCTTACTAGTTGAACCTCGTAAAGACTAAGTTGTTGCTGCAATTGTTGATTTTGAGTAGGTTCAACATGTTTTTACTGCTGTGGCTGTATTTCAGCTTCTTCCTCATCAATACTCACTGGTATTTGCTGGTGCCCAGTATAATTTTTCTGCCTAATTCCATATCTTTTCTTTATCAAAGATTACATCTCTGTTGATGATAATTTTCTCTGTAGTATGATTGTGACATACTCACAAAGTGATTCTTTTATTCCCAAGTATAAGAATGTCGAAGTAATAGAATAACCCGGTAAGTTCGGGGTCGATCCACATGAAATAAATTTAATAAGATAAAATAATAATTTGAGTAAAAATAAAAAGAGTGAATTGTTTGAAGTGATTGGAAATTTTAAATTAAACTGCAACAATAAAATAAAATATCGGGGCTAGATAATCCACTTTTAATATTTCAATTATAGAAATCTTGCTTTTTATAATATATAATTTGTAATTATTACCCAGTTAATTTATTTCAGGAATTAATTATGTCCAAAAATATAAAACCAGCCATAAAGGCGGTGATAATATTTGTAAATAACAAGTCTAGTCAGGTACTTAATTATGCCAAATAAATAAAATCAGTCATATATGCGGTAACAAAGTTTGTCAATAATTAATCCAAATTTAAATTAAATATTAATCATTAGATTATAATTTATATATTATAATATAAATAAGATTAATCTACATTTTTATATTAAAATTTTTACCATTTACCACAACAAAATGAAATTAGCTCATAATTTTATTACTGAAATAAAATATATATATATTAAATCTTTAAAAATTAAAACACATAAGAGCTAGAATTCCACAAATTTTTCAGAGAAAATTATGGACTTCCGGGCTGAGGAAACTGAGGTGTTGAGCACCTCTATTTATAGAGGTGCTCACACCTCCATTGCTTTGCAAATCGCAAGCAGGCAATTACATTCCACCGAAAGGTGGAAAGTAATTGATATCTCCAAAATATATTATACATATATTATATAAATATATTTTTTAATAATAATAATAATAATAATATATTTGTGGGTAAATACATCATAAGCTCATTTTGTCGCCAATCTAAACACAGTGAATATTTTCCAAGTCAGATTTGAATCTAACTCTCACGTTATTTTTGGGTTTTCTAGGTCCTAGAATTCGGATCTCATATCTATTTTTTCTGTTGAGCTTCCGAAGCAGTATTTTACCAGCACAATAAATAAAAATCACAATAAAACGTAAATATAATTATTATTTAATAAATGTGATAAATTAAGGGTTAATGAAATTATAAGTGTAAAATGATTAGTTTCTCCTTTATTAAATGTACATTTTTTAATGCTCATCACACCTCCAACTAGCTTATAACTAATTCATAGTAATTTAAGCGAAAACTTCAAAGAAAAATTATTATCTAAGTTAATAATTATTTTCTTTCTGTCTAAATAATCAAATAAGTAAATTTTCCTATACTTTTTACCCTTCTTCCATACACACATAAAATAAGATATTAAACAATTCATTGTGCCCACAATATTCATAGGTCTTGTTGAAAAGATAGTAATATTTTTATCTTAAAATTATATTAGAGTTCACACCTTTTTAGCAATGAAGATTTATTTATAAATATAAAAATAGTTTTTTTAAATAATAATACATCTCCAATCCTTGTAGCGAGCTTTAGGCCAGTGACTCATAAACCAGTTGACTTTAGGACACTAGATGTTAAGACATCCTTACAGACTTAATTGCTCGGATCTCAGATGTTAAAAATAAGAAATGTCTGGTTTTTTTAAGCTTTCTCTTTAACCCATGTAGCGAGCTTTGGGCCAGTGACTTTCAGACCAGTTTGCCTTAGAGCACTAAGTGTTAAAACACCCATACGGACTTAATTGCTCAAGTTAGATAGGCTACGAAATCGAACTTATTCACATAATTTTTTTACAACAACTCAAGTTTTACCATTTTACGCGAACAATCATTACTTGTTGAGGTAAGACGTCAGGTTACTAAGTAAAAGCTTGATTATTATTATCATTTTTTTAAAAACTAACTCAAGCTCTGCCGTTTCACGCGAACAATCACTGCATGCTGAGGCAAGATATCCGGTTATTAAGTAAAAATTTGAATAAAAACACAAATTACATTGCCTTTAGGTGCTACCTCCAACAAACAAGAGAACTGAATATTACAAAATTTTCACTTACAACCCATGATCATATATTACTGTGTATGTTGATAATACCTGTCAAATGAGCATATGGATATCAAATTTAATCAATATTATGGAGAATTCATAAATTTAAATGATTCAAAAAGAAAGGAACAAAAATAACTTGTTACGAATTACAATGAAATGTTTCTCAGGAGTGAAAACTCTTTACAGAGCCATCTCTTAACAACAATTCAACTTGGTTAGTCAAAAATTTATTATTGAGTTGTGTAGTTTTTTTTTTTTTGAAAAATACAAAAGAAAATCAACACAAAATATATTTTTTTTTACACAAAATAACAACAATGCAAAATCAATATAATTTTTTTTTTACATAAAACAACAATACAAAAATGAAAATATTTTTTTAAGAAAAAACAACAACGAATATAAAAAATGAAAATTATCTAGTCAACTATCCTCTCCCCCAACCAAATTGAGATATTCTCCCCAATGTCTGAATAAGAAGAATTAGAGTTTAGAAGACATCATATGGTTAGTGTGGAATTGAAAATTGAATCTACGACTATTTAAAAGAAAAAAAAATTACAGATTAAGATTCAAGTCTACTCTACGCTTCTTGTCACAGTCGTTATCAGACTAGTTCAACTTGGAAAGAATATGATCGATTTTTGATTTATAAGTTAAGAGTTGGTCAATTAATTCATCATATTTTCTTACAGTTAGGACGGTATCTTTTACCGGTTTCGAAATGAACCCGAGTCTTTTGGCATCATCAAGAAATACTAAAAGAAAATCGGAAAAGTGATCAACATTGAGTAGTCAAATTGGTTTTCGCTGAATGTTCAAGTTTGTCCATGATGCAACTGTGAATATTTCCTCCAACGTGTCTAGCCCACCTGGTAAAGCAATAAAAGCATCAGCATGGTTATTCATTTCAATAAGTCTTTTAGACATACCTGAAACAATGCATTCATCTCCATTTGATTTTCCGATGAGGTTTTTGTCTCCCAAATATTTTGAAATGATTCCCAAAACTTGACTGTCACATTCTTGCACGGCCTTTGGATCATATCCCATCAATCCATGATTGTCACCGCCATATACTCAGTGCATGTAAGTGTGGCAATGGGCTGGGCCGAGCCCGGGCATTGATAAGTCTGGCCCGAGCCCGGTAAGTAAAATATTGATCTGGGCCCGGGAAAAGCCCGACCCGGGCTTTATCCGGCCCGTTTTAAAAAAAATTGATGATTAGGCAGTATCTAAAATCTTTAGGCGTCACGACGCAGCCTATTTTTCTAGTATAATATATATATATATGATTTTTTTTATTTAAGCTCGGGTCGGGCCGGGCCCGGTCTTAATGGTGGGTCTTCCAAAATATATTATATACATTTTATAATAATAATAATAATAATAATAATAATAATAATAATAATAATAATAATAATAATAATAATAATAATAAATAACTACATCATAAGCTCATTTTGTCGTCAATCTCAACACGGTGAATGTTTTACAAGTCTGATTTGAATCTGTCATGCTCTTTTTGGGTTTTATGTGTCCTATAATTCAGATCTCATATCCATTTTTCTTGTTGAGCTTCCGAAGTAGTATTTTACCTACACAATAAATAAAAATCATAATAAAATACAAATATAATTATTATTTAATAAATGTGCTAAATTAAGGGGTTAATGAAATTATAAATGTAAAGCGATTAGTTTCTCCTTTTTTAAGTGTACACTTTTTAATGTTCATCAGATTGAACAAATTATAAGCTTTTGATTGTTCACTTACTCCTACAAAGACATATTTTGCACCTTTATCATCCAGCTTCTTCATTTTCTCATCTGGAATATGTGCATATGCAATCCACCCAAAGACTTTGAAGTGTTCAATAACTGACTTTCGTCAACTCTAGACTTTTTCCGATGTCATATTTTGAATGGAAAATATGGGACATCGATTCAAAATATGAACATTCCAATTAACTACTTTTGTCCAGAGTCACTTTGGAAGTCTTTCATGAGTTACCATTTTTCTTACCATGTTCAAGATTGTTTAATTTTTCCTCTCTCATACACCATTCTATTGAGGTGTATAAGCTGTTGTCAATTGCCTCTGAATTCCATACTCATCACCGAATTCAGAGAAGTCTTGAGACATGTATTCACCACTACGATCAGTACGAGAAATTTTAACGGTCATTCTTGCTTCATTTTCCACTTGAGCTTTAAAGCTTTTAAATACTGTTCAGGCTTCATATTTTTCCTGTAAAAAATAAATCAATGTTTTTCGACAATAATCATCAGTAAAAAAAATAAAATATTTCATTTTTCCATTTGATATCGGATTGACAGAGTCGTAGATATCTGAATGGATCAGGTCTAATGGTCTGTAAGCTCTTCATGTGTTTCATTTTGGGAATTTTTCATGATGGTTTTTGCCCACAATGCATTCTTCACATATTTTGTTGGGTGGAACAGTATGAGGTAAGCCAATCACCATGTTCTTTTGAGTCATCTTCAATCCATTGAAGTTTAGATGGTCATAACGAAAGTGCCATAGCCATGCTAGATCATCCATATTTATCATAAGACAAGTCTGAAAGCTCTTAATTCTCAGTGGAAATAATTTGTTTGGAGTCATCTTCATATGAGCAATTATTAGATTTCTATTGGGATTATAAATATCACAAGCACCATCTTCATATGAGCAATTATTAAAAAAAAATTAATTAAAATATAAATTACTAATATATCCATAATAACGGTAATAAAACGGTTATATTTATGGGTATTTTTGGTATCAAAAAAATTCTAAAACTCTATAAATATGATTCATTTTTCATTATTTCAACACACCAAATTCTCAACTCTCTCATTTTCTATAATTCTCTTATTCTCAATCTCACTTCAATATAATTCTCTTATAATCTTATTCTCAATCTCAATTCAATTAGTTATTATCATTCGCAATTAGTCAATTTTCTTATTTTTCTTCCTAATTTCTCAAACGAAAAATGGCAAGCTCATCTGAGAACATAATGTCAAATATGCCAACCCAAGAGAGTGGCCCTACTAGTGTCGGTGCAGAATCACGGAGAAGAGAAGTTAAGGCTCGTTCCTCAGATGTTTTCAAAATTCATTTTCATTTGGAACCCATAGAAGATAATTCATAACGAGCAATTTGCAACTATTGTGGGGTTACCTATAAATTTTCTGGTGGATACGGCAATATGATCAATCACCTGGAAAGACATCATCCGGTTGAACTTGGAATTGATACGACGCAAACTCAAATGGCCAGGTACGCATAATCTAATAGAGATACGAGTGCTTTAGATTTATTTAAATATTCTGATGCAAAAAATAGAGAATAATTTACGAAATTAACTTGCATGACACATCTTTCTTTAAGCTTTGGTGAAAAACTTCATTTTACTAATTACGTGCATAATGCTTTAAACCCTTCTGCATGTAGAATGACTCGAAACACAACAAAACGTCATATTTTCAAATTATATAAAGATGGTAAAATTATTTTAAATGAAATATTTAAAGAGATGAAAGGTCGTATTTCTATATGTTCTGATATTTGGAGTGACCATTGGCAAACACACTCATACATGGGTGTGACTTGTCATTGGATTGATGCATCATTTACCATGCAAAAACGACTTATTGCATTTAGAGTTTTTGATGACCAACATACTGCACAAAATATTTATAGAATGATGAAGGTAATTTTTGATGAATATAGTTTAGTAGAAAAAATTTTAACAATTGGATTTGATAATGCATCTGCAAATACTGCATCCATCAATGATTTAAAATCCTTATGTGAACCAAATTTAGGGGGTCGATTTTTTCATATTCGTTGTACATGTCATGTCCTTAACTTATGTGTTCAAGACGGTCTAAAATTATCATCACCTTTCCTTGATCCAATTAAAACGGCACTCATATTCTCAAGTTAGGAGAGAATGAACGAAGTTTTGTAAAATAAATGGTATTAAACCGATTAAATTTTCAAGAGATGTTCCAACACGTTGGAATTCAACTTATTTTCTTTTATGTCAAGCATTTCAATACAAAGATGCATTATGTAGTTTTTTTTCTCAACATGTTCAAAATATCACACTTTATCCTAGTCAATGGGATATTTGTGAATTTTTTTTAGATATTTTAAGAGTTTTTAATGATGCTACTTTAGTTTTTAGCGGTGTTTATTATCCTACAACACATTTATTTCTTCTTGAGAGTTTGAATATTGTTGGCACTCTCGATGAGCATGTTAACAGTAGCGATCCTAATGATATTGTTTTGTTCGAAGCCATTATTGCTATGAAGGTAAAATGGTTGCATTATTTTAGAGAAATTCATTTACTTTATCTTATTGCTGCTGTTTTTGATCCTAGATTTAAATTAGAAGGTTTGAATGGTGCTTTACAAGCTTATTATGGTTATTTAGGAATATTAGATGAAATTGATATTACAAGATTAATGACGAAATTAAGAAATGATTTAATTGTTTTATTTAATGTTTATATTGTAAGATATAACTTAGGAACATTAGGTGAATCTAGTAGTAGCGAACCGGTAATTCAAACAAGACTTAGCGCATGGGATCGTTGGTTATTGCAACGAAATAAAAAAGCTAGGGATACAACAACTAATAACCCTGAATTAGATAATTATTTATCTACAAATTTTGAGTTTTCTAATGAAAGTTTATGCAGTAAAAATTTTAAAATCCTTGAATGGTGGAACCGGCATCAAAATATATATCATGTTTTATCAATTATTGTTAAAGAGACATTGGCAGCACCTATTTCCACCGTTGCGGTTGAGCAAGCCTTCAGCTTGGGAGGTAATATATTGGAAGCTAGGCGATCTTCATTACATCCAAGCACTCTAGAAGCAATAGCTTGTGTGGATGATTGGACTCGAGCTGATCTGAGACAACAAGAAGATGCCCCCGATGATTTTGAAGATTTGTTCGATAATGCATCTGCAAGTGCAACAACAAGTGCAAGCGGAACCGGAGCCGAATGATCAACTGATAATGATGATTGATAATTGTACAATTGTAATTTACAAATGGGATATGTCTTAAAATTGTAATGGAACTACGTGAGCTTTGATTCCTCTCACCCTTGGAGGATACATAGGCAACTTAAATTTTTAAAAATTTAAGCTCAAGCTCTTCAATGTAATAATTTTTTTTTTATAAAATTAATCTCATTTATTCTAATTAATTTTCAAAATTAAAAAAAAGGTTTGGAACCGGAACCGAACCGGTTGGTTCCGATTCGGTTCAAGGTTCCGGTTCCACTTAAGTGTGGAACCGGAACCGAACCGCCGGCCGGGTCTAACACATAACCTTTCTTATACAGCTGTCCCATACTCAACAAATTGCTTTTCAGATCAGGAATGTAAAAGATATTTGAAATAGTCACAACACTACCCGTATTAGTCATAATTTTAACATCATTTTCCCATGACACCCAAACTCACAATAGTATGAAAATCTTCATTCAAATTGGTTTATTTAGGTGTTTGAATACTTTTTTTTTTAAAAAAAAAAAGTGAACCCAAAGAGGTTTATTTACAGACGTGGAGGGTTGTCTTCGAAATATACATTTTTAGTTTAAGGATATAATCCTTCTAAAAGTTATAACCTTTCAATATATCTTTTTAACTCAAAATTTATATTCTTTAACTTTAAAGGACATATTCCTTCAATTTATGTTTTCCCAAATACATGTAATTTTAGAGAATTTTCTACCTGGACAATGTAGTATTAAGGGAAAAAAAAAAAAAATAAATGCACTGTGATTTTCTTTTTTCCTTTTGATAATATATAAATAATGTTTATTTCTTAATACCCAACACTAGGTTTGCAAAAATATCAAAAATATCAAAAAATTTAAAAATTTAGATATTTACACCCTAAAAATAAAATATTAGATATTTATATACCATGAAAGTAAGGAACCATGATAAATATATTTGGAATCGATTTCATTTTGAGAGAATTGAAATAGTATTGTCTCATTGAAAGGTTATAGATATATATACCTTTTCTCAACACAATTCTTTAGATGAAAATTCTATTTTCCTCTTTTTGGATGGTGTGCATCTAATTAGGGGTGGTAATTTGGGTTAAAATTCATTTATTCGTTTGATTCGTTTCGTTTTAAAGCTCATGTGGGTTTGAAAAAATG